>OMLB01063366.1:0-13883 GCA_900302555.1 Myripristis jacobus | reverse complement strand
CTCCTTCTATTCTGTCTTTATTCTTATTTATTCACTCAACTTTGAAGAAAACCTTTCAGTCAGTACATATTAATTGTGCTGATTGAAACATTATAGTAAAAAACACCATCTTGGGTGCAACACTGTTCAGTGCAATATGATTATTGCTAATCATTTTTTCCCCTGCTTGTCTTCTTTTTCCAGGAACTAAAGTGGTTGAGGTGAGGGCTACTGATGCTGATGACCCCACCACGGCTAACGGAGAGCTCAGGTACACTCTGAGACCGGATGGAGACCGCACTGCCTTTGAAATCGACAGCATCACAGGTAGGCCAGCTGCACCGCGGCCCACCGAGCTCGAGTGTGTTGACGGTGTAATGTGTGCTAACGAGCATCTTGTTGCAAACCTGTTTGTGGTGTAGGCGAGTTCTACGCTGTAGAACAAATGCTCAAGTATAATGTGACAAGTCTCTCTCTCCCGCCCCCTCTCTCTAGGTGTGATCAGCTCCAGGACAGACTCTCTGGACCGTGAGACCAGGAGACAGTACGTGGTGGTGGTTCAGGCTCAGGACACCAGAGGAATGGCTTCTGGCAGCACAGCCACCACCTCTGTCACCATCATCATCACTGACACCAATGACAACATGGCCTCTTTCACTAAAAGTAAGAAGTAGAAAGTACTTCTACAGTCCAGTTTGCTCTGGTAATGAATCATGAATATTTGCTGTTTTATATACCAAGTATACCAAGTATGCTTCCCAGGACAAATCCCCTGGTGCACTTTGCATTATGTGTTTTGCATTTTGAAGCAGCAGCTTTAGGTGGTTTGTTTGGAGTAAACAGAAGACAAAGTGGTTAATTAGCATGAGCAGTGATAGCCACCATGACTGAACAAACAAAGAAAAGAGCACCAGACACAGAAAACTCCATCAACAGAAAATCCAAGCAAACAGGATTTCAAGAATTACCGCTTTAATATTTAGACATGCATGACTTAAGTGTCGTCCACTTGCCCTGCCATGGCCCTGGCCTGTGAGACAAGCAATCATGGAGTAGAATGGAATACAAAAGCCTTTATTATCATTGTACAAATACAACAAAATTAGGAGTGCAGTTAGCAAGACAATTAGGCAAACAACAAGCACACACCTAAAATAAATACACAAATCTAAAATAATGAGCCAAGAGCCGCTGCCTCCGTGTGCACTGCATCTTCAACGTGATATTTACAGAAGTGATTCGAAAATCGAGAATTTTATCTTTCATATTTCATCGCCATCATGTTTGTGAAGACGTTTGCTGTTTCTCTTAACTACAATGGGATATCGGTTATCTGAGTGAATTATTTAAAACAAGTTAAGACTCTAGTAATACTTGAGGATGAAATCTCTCCTGTTTTTAGAAACATTCAGGGAGTACTTTCTGCCCAGTGAAGCAGAACTGTGTCTTCTACTTCTTAAACCATCACCATCACTGATGCTGAACATGTAACATGCTCACATGATGTAAAATATCCATCTTGTAAAATTCGCTGTGGTAGCTGAACATTTTATCCTGTGGTGTTTGTGCTCACACACTCACGCCTGGTGTGTGTTTTCTGTCCACAGAGACGTATGAACTGCAGGTCCCAGAGGACCACAAGCTCGATGAGAAGATAGGCAGTCTGGAGCTGGAGGACAGAGATGAGCTCCAGAACAAAGACCCCATCTTCACCATCACCCCGCCGTTTAACAACATGTTTGATGTGGAGCGCAGTCCCACCAAGGACGGCAACCTGATGCTCAAACATGTAGGGGGCCAGCACCGCGCTCACATCATTTTGGAAGAAGCAGAACAACAGCATGGCGCCTTGTTGCCACAGCTCGGAGGGATTCAGTCTCTTATTTAAGAAGTGAAAATCAACCACCATTAGCAGATGTTGCGTTTGAGTGTGTCATTGCATTAGTGTGAATAGAGCTGCTAATTTTGATTTTTATTACCCTGGACTGCTGACATTGGTGGATTTGCTGCCTTTTTTGCTGCCGGTGTTGACACACTTCAGCAGTTCTTGACACCAAGTGGTAGATATCAGAGCGCACGAGAAATTCCCATGTGTTCTGCCTGTAATCATCACTAAGACGGTGCAGTGAACATTTTTTCCTAGTCGGCAGGTCATGTTAGGAGTAAATCCAACATGACGTGAATGTGGCAGTAGTCAGTGACAGACATTCAAGCTTACAGCTTCTCAGGCGAGTTTAGTCTGTGTTGTTCAAGCTCCAATATGGCCAGGAAGCTCTGCTCAAACGTCAAAAGTTACAAGGTTAGATATGCACTGTGCATTTTAGGCATTTCAGTGATGCTCTTATCCCGAGCGGCTTACAGTGAGTGCAGTGGTAGAATAAGCTTAAATTCCTGGATCATCAACATTACAAACAAGAGTAAAGAGTGCATAGATCAGACACAAAGCACTCTGACAATATCTCCGCGACCCTAGAGAGCTCACGAGTATTTTTAGTCACAATGCATTTTCAAACACTTTGCTCTGTCCCCTTGATTACATATTCAACACGTGACAGCCACCAGTTACAACAGAAGATCAAAAAACTGCTAAGCTAACTATATAATAATTACATGTTCCATACGGCTGTTATTCCAATCTAGGAGTCCACCATGGGGTCCTAAACATCTACTAGCCAACCAACGGAGAATCCCCTTCATGGTTGAGAGAGATATTTAGGCCCTGCAAGAACTCCTGCAGGGCCTCTGATTTACTTTTCTGAATTGTGCTCCTCAGATAAAGTATTTAGGACATCAGAGAGCTGAAACCACAGAGACGTGTAACTAATGAAATGAGCTGTGGAACCTCATGTGCCCATGCTGGCCCGGGATCAAATCGCACCACATCTTGTTGCATCTTCTCTCTCATGTCTCCCCTCCACTCCGCAGTCCTTCTCATCTTTCTCATTGGCTATGTTTACATGCACAGTGTAAGCCGGCTATCGGCAACACTCCGGTTAAGGTCTTATTTTTGTTAAGCTGTTTACACATGCCTTTGATACCCTGCGACTGAGTCTCCCCGTTGCCATGAATAAACCAGTTAACGGAATATTCCTGTCTACCTGTGGTGTCCCACCCACAGATAAAGCAGTCCGCCAGCAAAAAGTATTTGACTGAGCAGCAGGTTGCCTCTAATACAGGGGAAAGAAATGATAATCCCAGTAGCAGCAGCAACACTAAGTACCGCTTGCTACCATGTTTTTGTTGACATGAAAATGTATCCCCGAACGCTGCGTGAGTCAGAGTTTGCCACAGATGGCAAAAAACGAAACGTGGAAGACGTAAACTGTTTGTGTGCCAAAGTAATCCATTTAATACCGGAGTGAGCCAGGCATTTTAACCTGGTTTAAAATTCATAAAATTCAGGTGTAAATGCACTCAAGATGCATTGAAGATGGGATCATCCACGTAACCCCTGGAGGCAGCGATGCATGTTAATGTCAGGCAGAAAGTGACTCTTACACATTACTTAGGTTAAAGAATCAGTGCAATGAGCATCATGTTTTTCAATGACACCGCACTGAGAAGGGACTCTTCATGTAAAGTTACTCAAAATATAGTGTCTTTATGGTGGAAATCGCACTAATGCCTGTTTCTCCGCAGAATCAAACCATTTTAGGGATCTGGTCCACTTACAGGCTGAGCTATTGTCACCAAAACCTGAATGCTCTGAATCTGTGTTCATAGTTAATGAACTGCTCTGTGTGCATAGTTAATGAACTGTGCACCAGTATACATAGTTTATGAGGGCTCCCACAGTCAGATAGCTGCTTGAAAAAACTTTTATTATGGTCAATAGGAACAGAACTCTTTACATGTAAACATAGCCACTGAGATGCTGTTTAGAAGAACTCCTCTAGTTTCATTCTAATCTTGTGAGATGCTGCAGTTTGACGTGTTGTCGCTGAAAGGCCCTTTTGTGTCTCTGTGTTGCGCCCAGCCCTTGGACTATGAGACGAGGAGCAGCTACAGTTTCACCGTCCACGTGCGAGAGAACAACCTGCAGTTTCCCGCTGACAACAAGGACACCGCTCTCACCAAAGCTCAGGTACGTACCGCATCAGACGGCGCTCGTCTTAAAGGCTTTCTGCAGGGATGCCGTCACTCCATGTTGCCTTGTGGAAAATATTTCATCTTAAGAAAAGACTGGTGCGGGTGTCTCAAACAGGCAAAGTTTTGAGTCACAGTGAACTTCAGCTGAGTACTGGAGAGATCAACGCTGAGGCGTGCTGCAGGATGTGTCTTTGTCGGTGGTAATGAAACAGATGTTGCTATAATTCTTTCCTTAAAAATCAATGATTTGAGAGGCTCGTTCATGTGTAAAATTCAAATTCAAGGCTCGAGAATGAAGCTTGCCGTTGAAAGTTTGCTTGTATGAATACCTGAGCTTGGAGGAACGTGTAATTTCGAAACTGGTGGTGCCATTCTCAGTGCACAATACAGTTGATGCTCCTGAACACCACAGAGTGGAGCTACTCAGGTCGGCTGACTAGTTGTGCAAGGTGTGAGGAGGGGTGTTGCAGGCAGAACAGCAATGTATCTTCTTTTACTTGAGGATTATAATGAAAATATGTGCAAATTTGACATTAAAAGTCTGTTGATTTGTTTTAAATGAATGAAACTGACAGGTAAACATCAGGGTGATTGATGTGGACGAGCCCCCGGTCTTCTCCAAGCCCAACTACAGTTTCAATGTGATGGAGGAAATGATGGTAAACAACATAGGAACGGTCACAGCCAAAGACCCTGACAGAGCCAACAAGAGCATACGGTAAGGATGCTGTGTTTTTGGTACCAAACTACAATTTACTGTTATAGCGGTTCCATTTTCGCTTGTCTGAATTGTAACGGTTGTATGACCTGCACACAGGAATCTGCTTGGGTGTCGGTATGTATCTCAGTTCAACCTCGCTCTATTTCTTTCTCTAGGTATTCCATTGAGGACAAGGACTGTCCTATTGCTATCAACCCAGTCACTGGCCAGCTGTCCACTGTCAAGAAGCTGGACAGAGAGCTGGAGGCGAAATACATATTTCAAGTCAAGGCACAGGAGGAGCCGAGCGGTACGCCACACACAAACATCTTCTAATATCGAATCGGTGTCTTTATATACTCTGCACTAACTTTTACACATGTGAAGTTGATAGGATCATAATTATAGTAAGGCGGTATGAGCGGTCTGTGCAATTAAGGCCAAAGGTCAAAAAAATGCTTTACCTGGAAAAGAAAAAGTAGGTATTACCCACAGTCCCCACATTTGAATCAGTGAAGCTGTTAGGAAAACCAAGCACACAGTGAGTTTGAACCTGTAGCTCCTGGTCACTGTGTTGTTTTCCCCCCTCCCGTTTAGGCTTGCAGGCGTATGTCAAAGTTACCATTGTACTTCAGGACATAAATGACAATAAACCAGAGCTGACTGCGGAAGAGATCTACGTCTGTGAGAACGACATGGCTGGAACGGTAAGACACAATATCAACACCCCGGACCTTGTGGGATTTATCCAACCCAACACACATGTTGTTCAAGCTCAGACCCTTATTGCTGGCAAAATGACAAAAATTGTACACTATAAAACTGCTTCATCGGTGTGTGCCAGCCATTTCATTTCCTGAGAACGATTGTATAGGCAAAATGTCTGTAGAAAGTTTGATGCCATTAGTTTCATACATGATAGGCTGGAACTGGCGTTGCTAACAAAGTTAACAGAAGCCAAGAGAAAATTTCTTTAAATTTTTGATGATTAAAGGGAATATATTGTACATATCATAGCTGCTACCAGAGAGCACAGTTATGTTTTTATCATCTTTTATGTTTGAATTGTAAGCACCTATACTGAAAATCTACTAAAAATACAGTATGTAACTCAACAAGTATTCAAAGTGTAGTTACCATACAACTTAAAACTAAGCATGCTAAACTTAATTTACATTAAATTGAAGCTGTGTTTAGGCGCCATTTTAAGAGCACTTAATATATTTAACGTTCTTCCAAAATAGCACACTGACTGTAGTATACACCAGGTGTGATAAGCACACATAAGTACAATTTTAGTGTACTTCTTTTTCATTGGGCATAACCAAAGTCTTACCTAACCTTCACCAAATTATTCTAATTTTTATCCAAACCCTGACAAAAGTTGCTTTATTTGTCTAAACTGAACCATTAGTTGACCTTGTTAAATGACAAACACGTGAAAATAGCATGTGCAATTTATGTCATTGTCATATAATCCCTTTGTGATGAAGGAGCATAATCTTGTGCTCATTTCACTGAGACCATTTATCCTCAGTTTGTCTGGCTCTCCCCAGGTGATCGGCACGGTGAGTGCCACGGATAAAGACGACCAGCTGCCTTTCTTCAGCTTCTTCCTGACCAAACAGAACGCCAACTTCTCACTCATAGATAACAGGAGTAAGTCTCTTTGTGCAACGAGCACATCATTTCTCTTTCTTTTCTAGCGTGTAGCTCTAAACGGTGCTCGGGGGAAGCGCTGGTCCTTGCACTTGTTGCTATGCAACAGCTGAAAAGCCCATTTGAAGCGCAGCGCTCTTTTGCTAAAAGTTTAAATATTTTCATATTCTGAAAACATGCTTTGGTTTTCCCAGCTAGGCAGTCTGGGGATTTAGGCTGCCTGTCTGGGACGGTAAGCGCTGTCTGGAATGTACAACAGCAAATATTGAAAATAATGAGATGAAGCCGACACTGAAGAGTGAAGAGCGCCGCAGACTGAGACGACTCTCTCTATATTCTGAACTCATCACAGCCAGGAATGTCAAAGGAACATATCACCCACAATGCTACTTTGGGGCGCTTTTTTTTTTTTTTCATCTAAATCATGTATTAAAACATTGCATGGAACAAGTGTCCACAGGGAACTTTGCCAAGAGGACGATTTCAGACTCATTAACTCTCAGTAACTCCCACTCTCTGTTTTGGAATATGCATGAGATTATGCACATAATAAATCAGCTTTGTTTTTCTGTATAGCACCCTAATGGCTTGCGGGCAGTCCAAAAAATAACATTTAGCAATACGTTAACTAAGGCATACATCTATATGGATTATTATGCATTGTATAATTAGCAGCCATTTTCTACCCCTCCAAGGAAGCATTTGGTTTAATCCACTACGGGCACTAAATGGCACAAGTAAAACAATTATATGATCATTACAAATAGCCTTCTAGTAGATGAAAGCCTCAGGAAAAAGTGTTACCAACTGTTCTAGTCAAATATTAAAAGACCCAATAGATGAAAGCCTTAGGTACTCAATAGATGAAAGATTTAGGTAAAGTGTTTCTGTCTAATTTAAGTTTAACTTGAAACAGAAACATAGTAGAGGAGAGCTAAACGAAAATGAACTTGTCTCCCCAAGTTCCACTCCACTCGTGCCTGGAGGGGTTGACATGTTAAAAGGATGGAGGAAGAGAATAGAGGGATGGAGGGAGGGAGGGCGAAATGAAGACAGATGAGGCAGAGGTGGTGGAAAAACATAAAAGGAGGCAAAAGGAAGAAACAAGCATTAAAGTGGAGAGAGAGCAGGGAGAGCGGTAATACTAAAGAGGGGCGGTGTTTTATACAAACGAGGAGAGGTGGTGAGAGGGGAAGGAGAGAGGAGGAAAAGGATGGAGGGAAAGCAGAGGAGTGAGGGAGGAAAGATGAAAATGAGAGAAGAGAGGAAGAAGAGATTGGGAGGAAAAGAGAGGAGGTGAGAGCAGAGGCGAGACTCGGGCCCCCATTCATCAATATGATTTTAAATTGGACATACGCGCATGCAAGTAGGAAAAACGGTATTAATCAAAACAATTTTTGTTATAGCCTTAAGATCAACCGCATCGCTGGTCTCTAAAAGGTGTATGCTCATTTTGAAGATCTATATATTAACATTTCACATGGAAAACTGCTGAAATGACTGGGATTAAGGGGCTGCCACGGCTGTTTTGGTGTCAAGTTTAACATCAGAGCATTTCTCTCTGACCTGGAGATTAACGCGCCATGGCCGGGATGGGAAATGTGCTTCTTTGTCGAACTGCGCACTTTTAATTTTAGAGACAAACCACCTGGAGTGCCCCATTCTCAGCTGAAACACTGCTGACAGATAACGCAACTGCTTTCCAAATTTTGCCTCTCCGACAGCCTTTAATCTCACGTGTAAGGCTGCCAAATGAAACACTCCTCTTGGCGGCAACCTCTGTAACCAAAATGTCAACTTCTGCCACAGTTAATTTCTGTGTCTTGGATCTTAGGCTGCCTCTCCTGTCTGTATCTTGCAAAATTGTGCTGCGCCAAGCCTTCCTTTTTATAGGCCAAGAGTTGCTAAACACGCATTATTCTGATGATTTGATTCCACACGGTTCTCACTCCGCGTCTGCCTCTGGTTTATCAACGCACGACGTGATTTTGATTTTCATTTCGGTGGTGTGAGAGATGAGGAGGCAGAGTGAGGGGGCGGATGGCTGGTTGACTAAGTGCTGCTTGTCAGTCTGGAGCCACTGTTCTCCCCTGTGGCTCAGGACTCTGGCCCTCAAAATCATTTGACAGCCCTTCACGACTCTTAACACACTCGCACACTCTGTACACACACTCACACACACACACAAACGTTGACACACGTATAGCGAGAGCTGCAAAGTGGCAGGAAGGCTTCTAAAATATTTATTGACTACAAGCTCTTTAAAACTTGCCAAAAAAAAAGAAAAAAAAGAGAAAACAAGCAGGCTTGCATTATGAATCCAGAAACACAAAATCGGGTGAGAGTGGCGTTGATGATGGCAGCGGTGCTGTATCCTGGGAGAGTAGTTTGTTGCGTGCCGTCTTTTTCTCTTTGTCTTGTGCATGCACACACACACACACACACACTCTGACGCTCAGTGTAGCTGCATGGTGAAATGACATGTTTCTGTGTTCAGACCAGGCAGCTACATGAAGCTCAGAAACCTCACTGCATTAACACCAGACAGACAGACAGGGCGAAGGTAAGAGTGAGAGAGACAAAAGAGAGAGAGAAACCTGCTACACACACCCACAAACAATGGAGAGAGAGAGAGAGACAAAAAGGGGTGAGACAGAGATTCAGAGAGATGCCAAAAAGAGACATACTTACAAACAGAGAGCAGGGAACATGACGGTGGAAATGGAGAGCAGAGAGAGAGGGAATGAGACGATGGGAAAACAAAAAAGCGCTCATACTAGAGGAGATGAAGCTCTCTCATCTTTTATTCAGTTCAGTGAGGTCTCATCTGAACCAGGGTCCTCTCACACACACCTTCACTGATTCTTTGTCGTCTCACGAGCAATACATTGGAGGCCTGTTGAACTTGTGCCGCACTCAGGTTGCTTTTAAAGGAATAGTCCCGACGTTTTGGCCAAAATACCATTTGAGTGACTGAGCCAGACTGAGACAGGATGTTCAACACCATTTTCACCTCTGTACATCCAGTGGTTCAGTTCGTGTGGGTAGCGTTTCGTGTTAGCTTAGCATAAAGACTTGATGTCTGTGGGAGTCGTTAGCCTAGCCCCGTCAAATTGAAAAAAAAAAAACCTTACAGCAACACAATTGTATTAGTCTATTTAAAAAAAAAAAAGAGTAATTTTAGGAGAAGTTAGATGGGGGAACTGTAACAATTGAGGACGTTTATGGGACGATCCATACTTTATTTTTTCATTTTGATGGAGCTAGGCTAATGACTCCCATAGACTTCAAGTCTTTATGCTAAGCTAACAAGAAATGCTACTCACAGGAACCAACACACTGGACATCTATGTCAGAAAAAAGGAATTTTGCCCAAAACATTGGCGTATTCCTTTAAGGAGATAATACCGAAGCGCGGAAAAAACTGCAGGTGCAATTCCAGCCGGAGACACTGAAAAAAGGCGCTTTGACCTTTTTGGTCCAGAAGTAAGAAAATAACATTCAGTTCAATAGTCTGAATTAGACAAATTAATAACAAACTAGCGCTAAAATTATAACAGTGCTGAACAGGGTGTCCTGCAGTTCGCTATACAGTTTACACAGAGGTGGCAAGTTAATGAAAAAAATCAAAGAGATATTGTTCATTTCAGTGGGTTTTAATGAACACCATATCCCACAAGTCCAAGACACTCAGTTAGCTTGGCAGACCAGTGTCAGCTACTCATTGTTTCTATATAGCACATAACTGGAACCTGAGAAAATGTTCCCCAGCTCTGTATTCGGGGGGTTAGAGTTAAGATAAATGTGTGTTACCTGAATACAAGGGAACAGAGGGCCTTGGGAACATGGATATGCTCCCATCAGGGACACGCATTGAGCTTCAGCCATGAACAGAACATACAACAGAGTATTCCTGAAGGATCTACAAAAAATACGTCAGACGGGAAAACGCACGGTAGCTAATGGAACAAAGACGAGCCGGGAAGTGAGGGTGAGACCTCGGCTTCCTGCAGAAACTCTCGTCCGCTAAAGTGCAAACTCTTGTCCAGGAAATGCAAAAGTTTCCAGAGGCCATAATTTTGTGTTATACGTTTAAATTTCTCCTTGTCCATTTCCTTTTTCATGCCATATCCAATTTATAAGGAAGTTACTGACACTGAGTCACCCTTAGGTATGAATGAAAATGAATCATAATGAATCTTAACTTTATTTTATATCTGAGTCAAGTGTGTAAATGCTATATACGAGGGTTTAAGGTTGATCTTATTGATAGGTCAATATCAATCCAGTGTAAAGCGCTCACACCAGCTTGTCCCAGTTTGTTTTAGCTTCAGCCTTGCTCTTAAAAACAGACCCATGTGCCTTTTTTGTTTGAGGTGTATTTCTAGGTATGTTTCAGTAGGTAAAAGGGCCTTTCCTGCCATTGTGTTCGGTGAATTCCTCAGCCAGAGGGATATTGTGCAGAAAAGCTCTCCCCATCGTCTCAGCAGGAAACTTCTGCCTGCTGGAGATTTGACTAATGACACCATTGTTGGTCCCGGGCTAAAGTGGAGACATTGTGCTGTGCTGTTCTGTTCTATTATTTTATTGTATTGTGTGAGCAAAATATTACAGTCTCCCTTTCAATAAAATAGACTGAGCAAGTCTATCTGTATCCATCCAGGCGAAAATCCACATGAAAGTTACAACCCGCTCATCGGATTCAGACGTTAAATCCACTTCAGTCGTGACGCTGAGGTGGAGGTGAAGGGGAACAGGGGGGTTAAAGAAGGCTTTTTTGAGACAAGTTAGACATGGATTTAGATGAAAGGGGGGAGCAGATCAGTATTTGGGGAGGTGGTTGTAATATTTTGTACACTCAGTGTGTATGCTATATCATCTTCCTCTCTCCAGACAACTCGGCAGATATCAGGGTGAAACAAGGAGCATTCAGCCTCGATGACCCCCGGGATTACACCCTGGATGTGGGCATCAACGATGGAGGACGACCCCCCTTGATCAACCGCGCCACCCTGCACATCAAGGTCTGTGTGCATGTGTGTGTGTGTGTGTGTGTGTTATATTGGTGTACTGTTTTATCAGTGTACTGTTTTTTTTTTAAGACAATATTTGCATTGTAAAAGATGAGAATAAATGACATGCTATGATATGATATTTTGCGATACATGCACAATGCAATGTGAAATATTACAATATAATACAGCTGCAGTTAGGAATCATTGGTGATATGATACTGTCACGATATTTTACCCACGATGATGATGCTATCACGATACAGGCGATTTGGTGATATGAGATATACTGCAAGATAATCAGCTGTGATAGAGCACAATATTTGTAACCTTAACTGAAGAAGAAGAAAAAAACCTGCAAAATGCAAAATAATTTTTCAGTGAGCAGGTATCAGTCATATTTCTCAGTGTTTTAATCGGTGCAGCTGAAACCTTAAATATCGGTATGTAGCACAAGTGTATCAACAATGTATGACGAGGAAATATCAGAATCTATTGCATTATTGATTTATTGCCCCACCCCTAGATATAACAAAATATGATGCAATATGATACAATATGAGACAATACATAATCCAGTGCCTCGCACTATTTAATACAAACAACAGCAGTTTTGCTGTTATTTGCAACTTAACAAAGATTTTTTTTTTTCTTACAAACAACAGCACACTCAGGCCTGTTACATATCACGATACAGGCGATTTGGTGACAGCTTATGCAAACACAAGTGCTTGACGTACACAAGCTGTCTGCTTACACAATACTCACACATGTAGATTAACTCCCAAAGGTCAAGTCTGAGGTCATGTCTATGTTATGTTGGAGAGGGATATTTTAAAATGGTCACTGATGCTGCATAGCTGTCGAAAAGAGTCTTGAAAATAAGATGGCATGAAACAATTCTGCCAGATTCTCTTCAAAATGTGCAGCCTTTGGCATTTCTTTACACCGGAACATGAGAAGTCATTATTGTCATTTTCATTTAACGCCCCAACTTGAAGCGCGCGGCGTCACTGTAGGTCTACAACAGCCTACACAAGAATGTGGGCTGATTGTTTTCTCTTTAGCTTTTCTCCTTTTTTCTGTTCTGTATGAAATGCACTACATGGACAGAGACAGACTGCAGGTAACTCATTGTTTGATTGATGGATTGATTGGCCGATGTACTGTCTGCTGTAGGTGTGCCGGTGCGACGCCAGGCGTGTTCACACTCAGTGCAAAGCAGCCGCTCGGAGGATGGGCGTCAGCGTTCACGCCCTGATAGCCATACTGCTGTGCATACTGACGATCCTGGGTAAGTTCATCCCGAGTGGAACGACTGGCACACAGACAGAGAACAGCTCAGGATCCCTTTGTGTACGATACCCAAAGTGATATCTCTGTGCATATGAAGTGAATTCAGCCGTAAATACACCAGACAGATGGATAGATAGACAAAAAAAGAGCTGAGGACAGCAGAGGGGATAAAAGACGGCGATGCGCCTGTAGTTCTTAGTTAAACCCATGTAGCTTTTATGCTTTGAGAAGAATGCAAGGTGGCATCAATGATAGATGCAAAATGCCAGCCCTCAGTGATGCAGATGTGCAAACACACTCACTCGCCTTTGCTTTCCAAAAAACTAAATTTGTGTTTTGCGGGGAACTTTTTCTCCTGGTATTGTTGGTTTTATGAATAATGCAGCGGCGGATGTGTAAATAATGCCTGCGGTTGTGAGCTCAATATTCTCTTTGATACCTTCACCCTGTTCCTTTTTCAGGGGGAAAAAGGAAAAAAAAAAAAAAGACACTTGTCATGTTGGGTGAGCGGCATGCCGGAGATAGTTGGCCAAGCAAGAGGGATCGGGGATGAGAAACAGTGAGGGGAAAAAAGAAAGGAAAAAGAGAACAAGAAGTTGAGATAAAGAGGGACGGAGGCGGCTTGACAGATACGGAGAAAAAATCATATCTGGCTTTGGAAATGTAGGGAGGGCAGACAGACACTGAAATAAAGTAAGGGAAGAAAAGTAAGGGGAGAGTGCGACAGAGAAATAAGTTATATTGAGACAGACTGACTGACAGAGAGACAGAAAGAGGGTAAAGAAAAAGGGGCAGATGCTGAAGAAGAGAATTGTGGGAAAAGCAGCAGAAGAATAGCAGTCGTAATGAGGAGAGTTTATCAGCTCTTTAGGTGCTGTCTGCTTATCAAGCACCACCAAACACTCAACCTATTAACTATTAATACACTCCCTCTCTCCCTATCGCTCCTTCTCTCTCCGTTTCTCCCTCTCTCTCTCTCTCTCTCTGTTCCACTGTTTTTCTCTTCATCGCTCTCCCTCTCTCTCTTTCCCTCTGGCCCGCTCTCAGTGGTGTACGAGCATCGCTCCAGGTTGGAGAAGTCTCTTCAGAAGGAGAGGTTAGAGCACAAAAAAGCCAAAGAAGGTGAGAGAAGTAACACCTACATTCCA
>OMLB01063362.1:25515-35613 GCA_900302555.1 Myripristis jacobus | reverse complement strand
TGTTTGTTCCCCCTCTGGGAGTACTTTGCTCAGAAGTGAGGTTTGAAGGCCAGAAATCTCAGCACTTGGCAGTGTTTTTGTTGACCAACTGATATAGATCACCAACCTTATCAAAACCCTGTAGATCTATTATGGTTATGTTGTGCTCTGGGACAGTAAAAATTGTACTTATTGCACCTTTAAAGTTTTGCTGTGTCCATTTATCTGGGGCTGTAGCTCAGTGAGGACCAGAGGTGCTCTGCTGTCAGGCTGTGTGTCCCTGGCCCTGCAGCACCTGGCTGCCAGATCACATCTTGACCGTCCTCTCCTCGGCAGAAGTAAACGTGTCCTAGCAGTGAGAGATGGGCCGTGTTTTCCCTCTGTCACATCAGCCGGCCTGCTGCGTCTGGACGGCATGGGAGGTGCATGACACGTGCCGCGCCGCGTCACTGTCAAAGCAGGAATCCTGCTTAGCGCGCCTGCATCCCGGCTGAGGAATATGTGTTGTGAGATACTGTGTCTCTTCACTTTTTCGCTCCCTTTTCTGCCATTTCCACAAGAAGTGAAGCGGGGACGTGGTAGACATTTGACTTGAGCTAAGTTAGTCACCATGATTCGGTATGAATGCTAACAAATGTTGAGTTTCATCAAAAATTTAAAGAACTTTGCGTCAGCACGATTTAGGCTAATCAGATCAAAAAGGTGTTTGTATTCCACACACTCCTCATTGACGTTGAGTTTAGATTTTGCTTGCTACGATGAAAAGCTGATTTGGACATGAATAAAAACATGAAATAGAGTGAGGATAGATGCTGTGGCATAAAAACAAATTAATTTTTATTGTACTTTGGAGACTCACAGCGCTTTCAACAGAAATTAGAGCAAGAATAATAACACAACGGCAAGCTATGTCAGGAAATATATAAATAAACAAATGCGACTGCTTGGTTTTTGGGTGCTTTTTTTTCCAGACACAGCACCAGCACCAGTGCGCTGTATTAAGCTGCGATCAATCTCGACCTCCTCCCAGTGTACAGTAAGCTAGAGCAATGACTCTGTGGAGGGATTTGAGATCAGCGACCTTGTCTGTCCTTGACTGGTTTGTGTGTGTATGAGTGTGTGTATGTGTGTGTGTGTGTATGTGTGAGTGGGCGGGTGCGTGGCTGCGTGGGTGGCTGGGTGTTGGTCTGTGTCTGGCTGGTCGGCAGTGAAGTAAAGGCTGCTGGTTGTCAAAGCCCTGTGCCCCTAAACATGCGCCCTCCGCCCCGCCCCACTGCCACCGGTCCAAACTCCCCAGCTAGGAGCGAGCACTGTTTGGCCAAGGCTTTATCTGCTATTATCCATCAGACGCTGTGCACCTGTGAGCCTGGCTGCTCCGCTGCATGCCGGGCGGCTGTGGTCGCCGGTCCAATCCCAGTGGCTCCCTGCTGTCAGCTCCGGCAGCAGTGAGAAGCTCTCTGGCTGCCTTCGCCTCTGTCTGACAGCCGCCCTGGAGGGAAGGGGAAGGGAAAAGAAGGGGGAGAAATACCATTAAGATGAGCTCTATTCCCACAGACCAAAGCCTGCCCACCAGCCATGTGCCGCAGCTCACCTGGCTCCCAGATAAGTGGAGATTAGAGGAGAAGCAACGGTGGAAAAGGTATTAGAGGTATAAGAAAAATTCTCTCTGAAACCCAGGGATGGCCTTGATACTTTTAGGATTTCTTGTGTCATGTCTGACATTTGATGCCAAGGCAGTCAGGCACGCAAACACACAGTCCATGCTCTGCTCCTCTGAAAACTCACTGCCTTGATATGGAACAGAGCAAATCCACTCTTTCATTCATATATATATATATATATATAGTTTTTACTTGTTTGTTCCCCGTTGTCTGTTGTTCTACTTGCAGTCGTCACTGTATAAATTACAGTTTTGTGAGTTCCCTATCTAGTTAGTGGAGAATAACAGTCTTGTGACAGTGGACAGATCAATACGGGTCCCCAGCAGGAGGTAGAGCGGCCCTAATGAACTGAATTGACTGCCGCTGAAATATGATCAGTATTTCTCTGGTGGTCATTATGTTCCTTTAGAAGAAGATCAATGTCTCCTGGGTGGATCACTGAGTGTACACAGCATGACGGCAGGGCCAGCAATGATACCATTCTAAATAGTTAATGAAGGATTTACTCACAATAAAGTTTGCCTCTGCATGTGCTCTGTCTCTGTCTTTCTCCTCCGTCTTTCACTCTGTCTCGGTTCAAAGGTCTGTTCTCAGGCCCAGCAGCACAAGTTACTGATGTGCTTGTACGAGACGCTGCTGTTCATTTCATGGGCTATCACTTTTTAAATTGGCGAATGCCTTCTTCATGCTTGATTAGTAATTCATGAGGAGCTAATTAAGAGGCAAAATAAGAGAAAGACAGTGAGATGCCTCCAACCAAAATAGGGAAATGATATAACTCCAGACTGTAAACACCCGTGATTGATCGCAGAAGCACACTGCCCATAAAAGTCATTCACAGTCCTCTGAATCCCTCGTCTCAGACCCAGGCAGCCATATCTTCATTTTGCTCAGTGCCTTCCTGATCTGAGAGCATCTTTTCAGAAATTTCCCTTAATGATCCTTCTGTCCCGGCTGTCCTCTCTCATGCCTGGCATCGCTGGGCCTTTGTTGAGTCTGTTGTCTGTATGCCGCTGCTCTGGTTGGCGCCAGCCCCTGCCAACCATCATCACACACACACCTGTGCCAGCGTCTGTCCATCCTGCAGATTGGCACAGGTGCTGCGTTTTGATTGGCTGTCTGTGTGCGGTAAAGTTAATGCACCCCCCCGAAGCACCACAGACATTTTTCACCTAATTGCGGGACCTCATCCTGTTCTCTCTCCCTCTCTCTCTCAAACAAACACACACACAAACACACACAAACATACACATGCACACATACAGGGCAGAAGCATAGAGGCATTCGTTTAATTTTATCTGTCCGTCCATCCATCTGTCTGCCGTGGGCAGTCTTTATGATTCCAGACGTAGCACTGCAATGGTGACGTGTGTACCCGCAGTCTAATTCCATCATCAACATCATTACTGCTATTATCCCGTGTCTCCCTTTAATGCAGGCTAATGGATGACCAATAAAGATAGATGAGCCTGGCAGTGTGGAGCTAATAGGCAGGACATGATGTCTGGCTTCTGTCCTGATTCGCGCTTTCACCCGATCAACTACCCCTGCAGATGAAACATAGCTGAAACATTATTTAGACTTATTTCCCTAAGGTTGAATGAATCACTGTGTCTTTGGCTAATTATCATGCCAATACTTTAGGAGAACTCAAAGCTGCTCTCATGTACTTGACTAACTATTTCAAAAGAGAGCTGATTGAGTTTTAATAGTTGCTGTCCTTTTCTGTTAAATAGCTGCTGTCATTTTCCAATGGTGAAAACTTGGCATATAACAATGGCTGCACAAATAATTGAATTCAATTTAAAGCAGTATATTTCAGTGTTAAAGGTGAGGTGAGCTTGCTAAAAGCAATACCTTGCTTCATCTTGCCCCTCTATAATCAAGTGTCCATAGTCCAATTTATGGTCCAGACCCTGTGTCTGTTTATGTATGTGTGAGCTTGCACATACACTGAATTCAGAATGGTGAATATTTTCTACTATTACAAGAGCTCGATTAATGAACAAACACTGCATTCCTGTCCTCTTTAACCAAACTAAATGGATTATTTTGTCGTCCAAAGACTCCAATAAGTTTCTCCAGTCAATTTGAATCAGAATCACTTCATTCACCAAGTGTAATAAATGTGCTGGAATTTGCCTTGATGGGGATTTGTGGAGGAAGGCATGGCGTAAGGACTGAAAAGGCTCACATAGATTAAACAGTGGACTATACATACCCATCTGCGTGCATACAAAAAAGCATTCAGTATGTGCATTCAGCCAGAGTGGCATGGCTGCAGCCGAAATTGAGAGTCCAGTGGTGCAACGGGGCAAAATAACTTGAAATAGTTACACTGAGGAAGACGGGATTGCATGGAATAAGTTCTGAGGCTTGTGGAGCTTGGACGTAGCTCCCAAAGACGATGTGGTGCACCACATAAAGACTAGTGTAGACATAATAAGTTGTGTAAGACTGTGCAAACATTTGGCAAACAGGAATTAGACAATAACAGCAGTGCCGTTGCAGTCAGCTCTGTAGACCGCAATAGAAAATAATAATAACTTGTAGTACATTATTGATATAATATGAACAATCACTGACTGACTCTCAGTTGGCAGTCATTTTAAAAAAAAATAAGAAAAGTTGCCATGATTTCCTGGGAATAGGCAGATACAGTACCCTTTCAGAAACACTTTAGAATAAAACAAAGAAAAACACACCAAACTGTACATTTAATCATCCTCCAGGCAGTCCCCCATTCATTATCAATGGAGCACATCCATGCACACAGACAAGAGTCTTGGATCTGTGGTTGTTATCTTTAGGGAAAAGTTGTTGGTGTTCAAAAATTGCTGGAACTTCCGCAGGCCGTAGGAGTAAGATGATGTGGCTTTCAGATGGAGTGGTATATTCCCCTTTAAGCATTGGCCACTTCAAAGAGTGAAAGCTCCAGAAACTGAGCAGCCTTATGGTGGCAGACCCAGCCTTGAGGACAGGAGAGCCATTGAACAGAAGATTAGATTAACAGTAATCCTCCGTTCGGCTTGTTGAGAAGCTGCTCAAATCTCTTGTCTATCACTCTTATTCCCGTTATAGTTTGTTGAAGCGCTGCCAAAGATATATGAAATAACCATGGCTCAGTTTCATAAAACTTCTTTTTGTAAGCAATGTATTTATTGGATTTTAGAGTGTATAAAAAAGCCAACGGATTACAGTTGCAATCATTAAAAAAAGAAAAAAATGAAAAAAAGACAAATGAAAGCAAAAATAGTGTAATATACAATTAAAAAGACAAATAAAGTCCATCTCTTTGGAAAGATTTTGATTATGTCATAGCTTCAGGAGGATCATTTTGGAGTCTGAGGGAAATTCTCCCTTTACTGAAAGTTAGTTTAGTCTTACAAGAACTTCTTACTCAATTCAGATGTGATGAATCACTCTTTATTACGTTCGGGATGTGAGAAACACAACAGCAAGCTCATAGTCGTTCTCAAAATGTCTCTAACGAGTCTCTTCACAAGATTATGGAAATGCAGAGTGGTGACCGAAACTCATACATGAGTACTGATAGTAACACTTTGGGACTGTTTCTAACTGGTCCTCCAACACACACACATACACACACACACACACACACACACACACATTAGAGCAGCTCCCTGTAAGTGGCCGTGGGATCCCTTATCTTAGCTCTGCCTGTACCAGGTTCCTCTTTTCTCACTCTCTCTCTGCATGCATGTCTTTCATTAAAGACATATAAGTTTAAGATCACACACAAATACTATAACGTAAAGGCAGTCAGGTTACATATAGACCTATAAATATAAGGAAAATACAGGCTAACTCCCTGTATATCCCTTCACAAGTCCATAGACAAGCCTGAGCATTCCTTCATCCATTTTCTGACAATTTTTCAGGGCATAGCGGTAGAATATCAAAAATATGCCATGTTCTTTTTTTTTTTTTTTTGATGGTGTGCAAGTTGCAATTTATCAGGAAAATACCAAGTATACACATGCCAGAGGATCAACAGAAACCAAAAGAAAAGAAAAGAAAACAAAACAAAACACTTTTTTCCATGACCCCTTCTGCAATAATCCTTTATTAGAGCACATAAAATTGTAATTTTCCCTTACACTTTCATGCATGTAGACATTTTGGGAAGCTGAAACTTCTTTCAATATTATATTAAGTATTTTTTAACATTTTGACTGTCGAACACAAAGACCTCAGAGGAAGGGGATAGGGCTGATATGTCATTCTGAAAACAGCCAAATATTCAGCCCTGATAAATACCTCTGCTGCAACTAAAGTAACTGGTAATTTGTCTTCAGAGTTATTGTTGTTGCTTTGTTTGTTTGTTTTTATAATCTCCCTTATACATCTAAAACAGCCTGCGATTGGCAAGGAGAATAGCCATACTGCACAGCGGACAAGCATCACGGGGAAGCTGGCATTTCAAATAATCGTACGCAACTAAATGCCTCAAACTATGAGATGAAATATCAGAGAAGGAAAAAAAAAATGGCTCCATAGTTCTGCATCAGTTACTTTTCAATTACGGCAGCCGAAGCAGAACGAAATTGTTAGTGTCGTTTATCGACTGTGGTGCTCTCCATTAGAGGAACAACTGAGAGAAATCCATCCCATTGTATAACCACCTGACTGTCTTACAATAACAAAGAGTTCCTCTCTGTCAGATGGCCTCAGAGTCTGACTGGTGGGAAACAAGGGACAGGTGAAAAGAGTACAGTGGCAGACACACAGAGGCACACACACCAATAACATCAGAGCAGGCAGGGTAATCATCTTTACTCCCTGTGGAGAAGACAGTGAACAGTGCTGGGTGTCCACAGAATCGATGAGGTTAATGATCCAGGCCATGCAGATGTCCTGCTGCACAGCTTTTAAAAGTAAATGTCTTTGCATTTACTTTTACTAATTTTTACCATAAAGGTTACTTTTATTGTGAAACGTCTTAGTGTCCATGTTATTGTTAGTTTTAGTGAAAATTTTTAAGTGTTCGTATATCTTTTGTGTCATTTCACAGAAGTCAAAATATTTTAACATCATAATTACAAGGCGCGGGTTAAATTGTTAACAGTGCTTCAAAATAATCAGCATCCTATTGAATAGTTTAGGACTTGATAAGTCTAACAAGTTAACGCTATGTCTATTACTTATGCCTTGGTGATCTTCCTCGGTGATGTGGACCAGACGAGAGTAGCCGAGCGCAGAAACCATCCCCAACCCCCCTTTGTGTATATATTTTTTTTAATACTTAGTGAGGAAAAACTGTCAACCATATCCAAAGTGCAGGACCAAAGAGAAGTAAATAATGTATGCTTTTGTTAGGTTCTTTGAAGACGATATGTGCTACGCGTTGCCCGTTTCAAATGTGGAAGATTTCAGACCTCTGCACAAAACAGATTTTGATAATCAGAAGGTGTATCTGGTTCACAGAACTGAAGAGAATGGCAGCACAGGCCAGCCGTGCGAAGCACAGATCCTTGCCCTTGCAGGTAAGTTGCCCGGCTAACACCACACCTTTTCCCTTTACATCGCTGTCTTTTCCCTCTCTGATCAAGCTACGTTAATATGTATAACACTCGGAAATGTCTGAAAGTACGCAATTTTCTCCGATCTGTCAAGGCATGGACAGCTGGAATCTGACACTGATAGCCACAACAACGTCCTCAGTTGTGGCTAGCTAGCGTTAGCCAGTTAGCGATATATGCTAAGATAAGTTTAGTAGATAGCCATACCTTGTCATGTGGGCTTCAAAGATTTTTACATTAATTCATTGTATCATCGTATACTATTTAGTTCTGTTGTTGCGATGTGGTGGTGCTCATTCCGCCGCTAAATACGTGGCATGCAGCGTTAGCCCCTGATTGTTTACAACTGTTAGCTGTCGTTAGCTAGCGTGCTGTCTGCTCTCTCCGACCCGTGGTAGCTAGTTAGCTGACGCGCTAGCTAGACAGCTAGCTCCGTGCGCACACAGAGCTGTCACCGTGTTATAAACACACTTGACAGCCTGTGTTTTACCTCCTGTCATTTTCACATCTTTCTAAATGGAGTGCTGCAGATGGCTTCTGGTTTGCTTTCATGGACGGCGGTTAGCTTGTTAGCTTATCTGTGGTGTTATGCCACTGAGAGTGATGCGGTACTGCAGCCAGAACAGGGTTTTCTCTGAGCCTCATGACATTGTAGAAACCTGTTCATCAGTAGCTGGTCAATAACACGTTCGTTTCATGTTAGTACAACTCTTGTGGTGTTACAAAGTGACACGTCTCGCCTAGCTGCAGTTGACGGCACAGAGCCCGGCTCACTACTGCACGGTGTTTTTCAGGCACGAGTATTTAGATAGATTACTAATCCCCGAGATTGAACAGTCTGGGTTTAAAGATCGGACTGATCTCACGTATTTCATAGGGTCAGTTGTGTTTAAGTGCTGCATGAGCAAGCGAGGCTGGTGGAGACGAGGACACACTGTGATCAGCTGATCAGCTTCTCGGTTCTCTGTCAGAGCTTCTTTAGTTGTCCGCTAACAGAGCACCACAGAGCGCTACAGTGACTTTACATGTAGCAAACGATGGGAATGGAGGGAGAGAAAAAGACAGGCCCGAGTGGGACAAATGGACAGCAAGGGTTCTGTAGATACTTTGTGATGAGTTTCATGAAAAAATCCTCTAACTTCCTGGAAACCTCATGAACACAAAAGTTTCTTCCTGGTTTTATTTCTACATTTTACAGAAACAGTAGAGGAATTTGAAGACAGTATAATGCAAAAGAAGATGAAAATTCCCAAGATGTCCATCAAGAATTCAGGAAACTCTATTGAGAACCATTTTGGGGAGGAGAGGATGCCACTCAGACATAAAAAGGTAGGATCAGCTGTTCTCCTAGCTCACTGGAAGAGCTATGTCTCTATATGGAGTAATGTACTAATAATTGCTTTGTGGTTATCAGCTCACTTTCAGGCTGAAAGGTGCTCATGACTGATCATGATGACACTGATATCAGTAATTATCTGCATACACTGTGTCATTTGATCATGCTCAAGTTGTGCTTATCTATTGATACCACTGTAAACATGAATTTAATGATGCCAATTTAATAGATAAAAATGAATCTACAAGTCAGTGTAAAGATTTATCTCTATAACAGGAAAGTAGTATAGTGTAAATTTGCAACTGTTTACACAGAACTAAACACTTGAACTTGTACACCAGCATTGGTCTCCATGATGTGTAAGTGCCTGTGTCATGTTGACATATACAAGTAATAATATTACACTAATGTACACTGATTTATGATACAATGTTACATTGCCTTAAACTTGGCCAGCGCCCAAAATCCCCCACTCTATTTTTACCATATGCTGGATTAACACAAATTCAGCACTCTGGACAGCTGCCCTTTCACAGACAAATCCTCTGAGCGGCTCATCAAAGAACTCTGTGACTCCACTCCTCCCAGTTCCTACTGAGATAGTCAGACACTCATCACCAAACAGTCAAAACAAACTGTTTTGCAATCTGTCTGGCTTCTCACTTCTAGATTGATGTTTTTTTGCATGTACTTAGCAAACTTGTGTGAATGTGGACTCACCTTTAGTTAATTATAAATAACATTTTTTTATTTATGCAGCAAAGACATTGGTGATACACTATGTCAGATGTGCATAGGCCTGCATCCTAAGAAATAGCACATAAATATTATGTTCTTATTCCTAACCTTCTAGCTCATAAATTTCAAATTTAGCTTTACTTTACTACTTTTCCCCCCTAACTTGTCAGTTTTCTTGCTCCCCTCAGGCCCTGTCACAGGATCATGGACGCCCCTCTTCCAACTCTTCCAAGAGTCTGGCCGCAGTAGTGGCTCGCCTGGAAAGAAATGCTGCCAGCTCCTGTATGGAGGGTGAGGAGGACCTGGAGGAAGACCGTCTGGCAGAGGAGGAGGAGGATGCCGATGATGAGGAAGAGGATATGGAGGCGGAGCATCAGCATCAACATCATCACCAGCAACAACAACCACAACAACAACAACATCCGGAAGTAGACACTGACTGTGTGTCTGAGGTGGCTGCAGCGGTGGTTCCTAGAGTCTTGTATGAGGAGCTGGTTCATAGCTACAGGCAGCAGGAGGAGGAGATGAGGAGGCTGCAGCAGGAGCTAGAGAGGACACGCAGGCAGCTGGTACAGCAGGCCAAGAAGCTGAAGGAATATGGCAGCCTGCTGACAGAAGTCAAGGAACTGAGGGACTTCAACAGGAGGCTGCAGGACGTGCTTCTCATGAGATTGGGCAGCGGTGAGAGAACAGGCACACATACACACACACACACACACACACACACACACACACACACACACACACACACACACACTTAGGCGTACACACATATGCACGTACACACACACCCGCACACACACACACACACACACACACACACACATATACAGTGTGATTG
>OMLB01063362.1:5231-25495 GCA_900302555.1 Myripristis jacobus | reverse complement strand
CTGTCGGAACATCACGATCCCAGACAAGTTCCTCGGCAGGATTTTGGCTGCCTGGATAGGGGCCCCTTCTTTTCATGCTGACACAAAGTAAACCCCCTCCACACACACACACACACACACACACACACACACACACACACACACACACACACACACACACACAAAACCCATTGCTGTGCGTGCCTAAGAGTTTAACAAGAACTTTAAACCTTAGCAGTCAATTTAAGAAAATGTCGCAATCTACAATCTATGATAGTCAGGTCTGTATTTTTTGAACATGAATGAAACAACAACCCAGAGGCACCATATGTTTAGCATTCTTCCATCTGTATAGCCAGGAAATGCCAGTGAGATTGAAGGGAGGTAGGAGGTAGATTTGTGGACACATGTTTGACTTAATGTATATCTCCACTAAATGCTCTGCAGTTATCTTGAGTCCTGAAGAGGCTGTATGCCTTTTGTCTCACAGCAAGGTCAGTTGTGCAAAATTATGTATCTGGCATTTAAATCAGAAAAATGAGAAAATGGTAGCTTTAATATTGCCATGCTGTGAAACAGAGTTAAAAGATAAATACCTTGAAGTAGTTTTGCTATGTTTTACAGAGCTTCTGTTTTGTTTAGAGGTAAATATGTATTTATAACTGCTGTCAAAATTCAGGGTTATTCCACTTACGATGCACAAATATAGTTCTGAATTAAACTGAACCAGACCGCAGCTGAGCTGCTGTGCTGCACTTGGTGCAGCTAATCCTGGATGACAGTGGAGTCCAGTGGTCAGAGTGACCAACCCATAATTGAAAGGTTACAGGTTCAGTACCCTCTTTATCCTGTTGAGCAACATACTGGAGCTCCCTACCTGCCCAGTCATTGTAGGTTGCTCTGGATTAGAACATGAGTTGAATTCCTTGGTGTTTATTTAACAATTTGATAGGCCTTTATATATCACCTGTTACCGTAAAGTTGCCCATTCTGTCAAATGATTTCACTTCCATGGTAGCTGATAGTTTATTTCTGTCCACTGAATTCACGGTGAACACCCTACTGTATGTAGCCATGTGACTTTGTTTTATGGTAGATCAGTTTTGCTGTGGTGCGTTGATCCTGAACTGTAGTGGTGGGTGTGATTACAAGTGGTATCACTGCAGTGCACAGCAGCGTACAAACGTTAGCTTTGCCAGATGCCACTGTTAACCTCAACCCCCTGTGGGGCTGGACAGAGGCGCCCAGCTACTGGCTAGACCATCTAATGGACAAGCTAAAGATTAGAGCACCCTGGGGTGCTGTAGGGTAGGGGATATAGTGCACTGACCGATATTAAAACTCATCAGCTACATTGGAGCTTAGTGTGGCCAGCCACCAAGCCAGCTTAGCTACTGGGCTAAAATAACTGCTTGTCTCGAGGCACAGGGAAGCCTAGCCCCAAGCTGGGAGGCAAGTAGGCAGTCAGGTGGGCACTGGTCCAAGGCTGAGGACCAGAAAACTCCCTGGCCACATGCTGTTAGATGTTGCTGGAGTCAAAGCCCAACTGGCTGTTTGACAGCTACCACGTGGTCAGATGTTATTGGGCTCTGTTGTGCTCTTGTGTCATCCTCCGTTGGTCTGGGAAGTTGACTCACAGTTGATAAATGCTTTTTAACCACACTTCAGCTTGACATGTGCACGGGTGCAGTCTTGTCGCATGCAGCTTCTCAATATTAAATATCCCTTGTGTGTTGTCTCCCAGAGCCTATGCATGACAACGGCACTCAGACAATCAAGGCAGAGGTGGTCGAACCCATTGTTGAGGCACAGGAGGCGTGCAGAGAAGAAGCCAACACCAGCTCCAGCCACTCGCCTTCACCCAGAACAGTATACACCTGCAACGATGGAAAGGTCAGTGTCATTGCAGTTCGCACCCACTCTTTATTCAGTTAGCTTGCTATGATTACCCCCGGCTGTCGCGCAGTTACCACCCCCTCCACAGTTTTTCCCTTATGACTCATGTCCCTCTCTCTGCTACCTCTCCCACCATGTGGTCTTTGTCTTATTTGCTGTCGCCTCACCTCCATCTCCTCTTCTGTTCTGCCATACTTACTCTTACCTGTCTTAGGCTTGTAGTTCTAGATTATTCCAATAACCCCACTTACCATCTGATGGTCTTGATCTCTTCAGTTTCTCCTTCTGTATCCCCAACTCTCTGTCTGTGGGTGACCATGGGAAGCAACCTGATTTTGTAGGAAATGCTCTATTTACTCTTAACACACATGAACCTGGGAATGGGCCGTTGCAGTTAATCAGCCTTTTCCCCCTGGCTGCCCTACCTTAGCAGGTAAACAAGGTTGAGAAGATTATTATTGTTCCTGCAAGCCCAGCCAGCATCATCATCAGTGTTTATTAGCCTGTTAGGGTTCTTTGCTCTCCGCACCGCTGTAACTCAGCCGGCGTCCTGTCTCTGATGACAGGGGGGGAATTGGTACTACAAGCTCTGGGGCCCGCAGCCACTTCAAGCGTGAAGAACACTAGCAAATTAGAACTCTCCTACATCAGGGACCCCATATTAATTATTTGCACCAAAGGAATTTAAAGTGACTGACAGGTTAGCCCTAGAAAGAGAGTGAGAGGTGGAAGAGGTAGAAATGAAGGGTGAGAGATGGATGAGAAGAAGAGATGATGCAACGGAGAGGGAGGATTAAAAAAAAAAAAAAAAAATCTTGTCTAACTTGAGGACAGTGGAAAAGCTCGTCTGCTGGCTGGGGGCCTAAAGCACATTAGTTGCACAGGAAAAAGCCTTTTGGATGCTAGCCTAAAGACTTTGCAGTGATAAGAGACTAGGGAAGGGAAAGAGAGTCACATATGCCCCCTGCTGCATTAGCTCACCTAGAACACCCAGGGCAGTGTGCCTAGGCTGGCAATCGGCTTGGAGTGTTGTTTGGTGCAGGCTTATGCAATGTGCAATGAAAGTGTGTAGAGAGCTACAGGCTAAGTACACAGTGGAGGTAATCCAGGCTACAAGCTGCCAGTGGCCCGAGCTTATTTATGTATCCTAGTTGGTGAAAGCGATGCTCCTTGGGATTTCTAATTTGGTCTGAGTGGGAGCTGGTAAGATGAGCTGGCTGTGATCTGGCCTTGTCCATTGTAGTCTTAGAGGGATTTTCGACCAGCATGCAGCAATGTGTTCTTAGGAGTGTCAGTGTGTTTGTTCCGCTGTCTTTACACTGATGAAACAAGCTAAAATGATCTTAGCAACACTCTGCTGGCCTTTTCTTCTTTGCTGGCAGTGCACTGGCATAGTCATCATGACACTATGGAAATTATTTCCTTTACAGCAGCACTATGCGCATTGTGAGATTGTGATGTTCATGGTCTTCTGGGCAGGTGCACTTGGGTGGTGGCATCTGGGTGGAGGAGGAGAAGTGGCACCAGCTGCAGCGGACCCAGGGAGACTCCAAGTTCACCAAGAACCTGGCCGTCATGATCTGGGGCACAGAGACGCTGAAGAACCGCAGCGTCACAGGAGTGGCCACCAAGAAGAAAAAAGACGCCTTGCCCAAACCTCCACTCTCACCCAGCAAGCTGAAGATAGTCAGAGGTAAGATTCTCACTCAGGCGTCTGCTATGAAGCTGTAAAAATTAAGAATATCAAAGAGTTGAATCGTTGGTTTGACAGATCTGTTGTCAGCTGAGAGAACCTGGAAAATGCAAGATAAGCTAAATTTAATTGTCTTTTTTTTAATAGAGCCAGACAATCCTAGAAATATTTTTAAGAAACATGGACAAATTGATCTGCTTTTGTCTGACTACTCCCACCCGCTCCCTCCCCAGAGTGTCTCTACGACCGAGTGTCTCAAGAGACAGCTGACAGCGCAGAGATCACACAGAGATTGTCCAAAGTGAACAAATACATTTGTGAAAAGATCATGGACATTAACAAGTCCATTAAGAACGAGGAGCGGCGGGAGTCCAAGCTGCTCATCAGACAGACAGTCAAGATGGAGAACTTCACCTACGATGGCATGTAGTGATCAACCGTTGTCACGCCAGCGCCTTCTGCCCCCCCGTGGTCTGCAGGATAGTGAGGGGACTTGATATGGGTGGTTGGGGGATGTTTGTCACAGTCTCAGTAGGAGATGTATTCATTTGACACATTACATTTGTTACTGTGTGAAATGTAAACACAAGTACACCCCCTTCTCTGCCCTCTACATGACTAGAACAACCATCCCCTTCCTCAGCACCCAGTTGGTCCATTGGATGACAGACAGCTTTACCCACCCGTAAATTTAGTCACAAGTTGAGCACATTAGTTTGAGGCATATGAGCTGGTATGAGTGTTTTTATAAGCTTTTCAGTGGAATTGGTATGGAGACATGGTTTTTTTGCGGTGCGTGCATTTGCGTGAGTCAAAGCAGAGATTAGATGTGATTGTTAGAAAATGAACCAATTTATTGTTCTGTGTCAGAACATAATTGTGAGTCCTTAAACTCTTAAGAAGTAAGAGGTGATTTCCCTTGATAAAGTCTTCTGATGCTATTAGAGATGTTGCAATGATCAAAACGCGAGCTTGCTGGAGATCTAAGCGGTGTGAGCAGCTGGGTATTTCAGTGGATGATTATTGAATGCTCGAGATCTGAGTGTGCGCTCTCTGCACTTAATGCATGGAATGGGACAACAGGGTCTCAAATGCACAAGTCTTAATTGGTAACAGCCATATTATATACATATCCTAGAGATGAATCTTGAGTGTGTGGTCCCTCTTATTTGGAGATCAAGTTACAGAGCATCACTGTAATAAAATGAGGGCTTGCAAATATTTTATGGGAATAGGATTCTCATGAGTCATTTGGTTTCTTATGTGCTATATTTGTCTGCTTTTTTATTGTTTTTTTTTGTTTTTTTTAAGTTGACCTAAATAGGAACATTTACCCATCAACAGGAGAGCACAAGGAGACGTTCTAATGTAACATTCCTGTGTTCCTCTTAATTAAAGCTGTCTCTTGCAGACGATATGACTGTTTAACGAGTTGTAGTGGTACAGGCATTTTAATGCCCAGAAAGGCCTTAATGGATTTGGCAATCACTGGGGACTGGTATGTCCCTGGGTTTTCTAGTAAGCTGTGATTGTAAATGTACAGTAAGCTGAAGTGATGAAGCTTCACCTGCACTTTGCTGTGAGAATGTAAGAGGCGGCTAGGTACTATTTTTCTGTTTGATTCACACCATTGTCTTGAGCTGAGCTGGGCCATTTGCAGTATACCTCCCCTCCTAGTGAAAAGGACCTGTGCTAGACTGGACAATGCGGGGAAGAAAATCAGGGCACAGCTCAGCACAGTTCAGGTCATTCTTTGTGTGGAAGCAGTGTTAGCTGTGGGTAAAGCTGTCTGAGGCACTATCCTGTGCTGCTGAAGTTCTCTGGGCCTGCTGAACCCCATAATAACCCCCTCTTTTTTAAGCCACGCCACAGGGGAACTAAGTAAGGTCGCTCCAGTGACAACTTCCTGCGAGCCATGCCATCAGAACTTTGAAAATGTCCTCTCTTTTTTTTTTTTTCTTGTCATATTTTTGTTGTTTTTTTTGTTTTTTTTCCTCTCGACTTGTTTTTTTCATTTTGATCCCAAATGGTTTGTGTGGCTGTCTGCAGGCTGGAACTAAATGCTGCAGATTGAAATCTCAACTGTGACCTAGCTGTGGCTAACTGTGAATCTGCTGCAGAGCTGCCCATCAAGCCTTCCTCCTCCTCCTCCTCCTCCTCCTCACACTCTAGATTCTTGTTTGTTGGTCGGTTTATTTTGTTCTACCATTCTGTCTGTCTGGGTTTTTGTTATTTCTTACAGTTTGATCAACCATTTTGTTAAGCTACTTTATGTTTGGATATATTTTAGTGTACATAAAATACATCTTTTTATTTTTCACCAAACATGAATATTTCAGTTTCATAGTCATGTTACTTGTTACAGTTTTAAGCTTCTGGTCTGTTTTTGGCTGGTTTGTTTAATTGACGTTGTAATTCCTTTGTTACCTGACACTTTGTTGTGTTTCTTTTTACATTTAATGTTTTTCATTTTTTCTTTTTTTCCTACGAATTGTTGGCTTTAAGCTTGATATTGTATCCAAATGTAGATCACTGGCATCTACAAACAATTTAAAAAAAAGATAGCTCCCTTAGCCAAAGTGATCTCTGTGCAACATGAGATAAGGCTTCCCTTAACATCTGACTTTGACAGAGCCCATTTATTGTACTAAATTTGCAAGATGTGAAAGTTAGTCGATAAGCCTTGATAAGGCGATACCTTATTTCTAACAATCTGCTTTAGTTAAATGATACAGGAATTCTGTATTCTTAAAACATGTACTTTGGCAATTGAGATGCAGTAGTTAGTTCAACACAAATCATTTACATTGAATGCACTTTAAACTTCTAGACAGTTTCTCCAATCTTAAGGAAATGTATTTGTTGTATTCGTCCAAATGTATTTTTTATTTTGTTTGTTCTTTTTCTGTTTTTATTTTGTTTTGTCTCTATACAATATGGCCCAACAATCATTGTATTTTTATGAAGCACCTTAGAACACCCTGGTTTGTTGTTTTGTATGGGAAGAATGCGATATGGGATATAGTTTCGTTCTGTCAGTCAGATACACCTCTGGTGCGCCAGTGTGGCTCCAACTAGCTTTAGAGATAAACAATTTCCAAAATGCATTTTAAATCATTCAAAATTTATTTGGGGTGTTGAGAAAACCAGGCTTCCACAAGTCATGCTACGCTGAAATTGGATTTTACTGGATAGCACCAACTTGGCTCCCTATTGCCTGGGCAATAAATGGTTTACCTGGCAAATTGATAAGCAAAAGTCCAACAACTCGACTATCCGCTTGCTTGGTTTTCCACTCCATCACCCAAAAAACGTGATTCACCAATCTAAAAATCTTCTAACAGTGAAATGTGCACACTGACTGGATTATGTGCTTTAACTTAATGTGTCAAGATGCTGGTTGTGTATAGATATGAGCTATATATAGATAATTGTGTATTTTTACGGATGAGTGGTAATGATAAGCCAAAGTATTGAATGCTGAGATCAAGGTAACGATGGGGGGATGCTGACTGAGGAATGAGCGGGGTTTGCACAAAAAAATGGCCCTTGCCAAGGTTTTTGAGCTTAGTGAATCTTAAGAAACTACAAAGGTGAAATATTGACTATATATTTTTGTTTCCTAAAAATGTATCCCTTTTACATGGTGTCCTTTTTTTCTGTACAAAGCAATGTGAGGTTTACGTGCTAGCATGTATGAAAAAAATACATGCACATAAAGCTTTTTAGATGGTGTGTTTTGGAGAAAAAAAAATTCTGCTGTGCAAACCAACCTCGCTGAAATTCTGTGACACATTGTCATTGCCGTATTGTGTTTTCTCTTTGTTTGCTTGTTTTCTGATGCCAAAAAGGGGGTGTGGTTAAAATAGTGCTTAAGATAGAGCATTACTAGAGCTATTACGTCATCTGAAATGTTAACTTGTTTATCAAAGGCTGGTTTCCTGGAGCTCGATTAAGCCTAATCCTTTAACTAAAACCATCTTCAGTGGATGAAATCTGTTTGAAAGTATGTTTTTAACCCAGATTTGGCTTAATCTGTTCCTGCAAGGCCAATCTCTATTAAATGGACTGAGTCACATGTGAAGGACCAGTTTGGGTTTTAGCAGCATACTAGTGACACCAATAAACACACTGGCAGGGCCACTGATAGATACTGTACACTACCTTGGCTCTGTAACACAGCACCAGACTGCCCAGTACTCTCACTATCATATTACAGTAAAGGGAGGGAGAACATTTAATTTCCGCAGGCTCTGTGCTCCCTGTCTTGTACCACCTGTAGCTCCCTGCTCCCCTGAGATTTTTATGGACTGGATTTAGAAAGAAAAAAAAAAAAAAAAAAGCATATGTATCCAGAAAATAACAAATCCACCCTGTCCTCTTTGCTTGGTGTTTTGGCTTATGTTCTTAACAGCTGTCAAATCTGCACAAGTAAAGGCGCTTTATGTTGCTTTTTGACAGGTTGATTGGGAAAAGAGATCAGTCCTAGCTGCACTGTGTGAAATAAGATCAACGGCTTCATCTCAGTTCTCCCAACTAACTGTATAAAAAAAAAAAAGAAAAAGAAAAAAAAAAGACCCATTACTGTTTTAAGCCTCAGATACAATGTCAAACTTACTCCAAATGAGACTGATGGGAGGGAAAACATTGTTAGGCCTATATTTTTCTTAAAAGTAGCTGTGAGCATTCAAAGGTCTGCAGTAATGTTGTATACAATCCACAAACCGGTTCTACTTCATCTAGCTTCACCGTCCTACCTCATTGCTACTCTGGTGTTTGTTTGTCAGTGACTGTAAACTATGTATGTATATTAAAAAAAAAAAGCTATAGGAAAGGTATACCTGATTACTCTCAACATGTACAGCATATAAAAACTTGTTAAACACCTCAGTACACAGTATCATTCTTAGGAGAAAAAAAAATCAGTTTTATTACCTGCTTTAAGATGCTGCTGTAAAGGGTTGTCTGCGTGGGGGGTTGTCTCTGAATATATATTTCCGCTCTTTGCTATGTCGTGCAGTTGATCAGTGGATGTGTTCTGTCTCTGTATCGCGTTCTGAGATTTTTACTGGGTGACGGTGCTACCAGCAAACAGGTTCTAAACTGATCTGTCTCTCGGACCTCAAATGGTGCTGTTTTTCTATGTTTTTATCCTCATACAGCTCTGTGTTATTCAGGTGTGTCAGTCGCCAATATCCCCTCAGCTAATCAATTCTATGAGATTTAAAGCCAAAATTTTTTGCAAAAAGATTACCCTGCTGTTATCTACTATCTGCTATCCATCCAAATATTGTAGCTAGTGATTATATCCTCTGCTGTGAGTTTTAAGAAGTACCTCAGAACTTGCTCATTTTAAATGGATGCATCTGCTTCTAGCACTCATTGTCTAATCTTACCTTATTGCAGTATATTTTAGAAATATGCATTTTTAATGGCTAGTTCAGGTTACACTAGATAGTACACGACTAGATCACACTCAGATGAATATTGAATTAAAATGATACCACTGTTCACTGGTTGCATGTCAGGTTGACTTTGTAAGAAAAATCTCAATTTGGACCGGGCAGTGTATATTTGGCACAGTAGATGTGGTCTTCAGCAAAGTGTGTGTTCTCTTTCGGTCAAAGTAATCGCTCAGCACAGCTTGTTTACACAGGGAGAGGGTTTCCATTGGTGGTTGTGGGTGGTAATGAGCTGTAACATCTTACTAGAAATAAGTTTGGGACTGCACCAAATAGGGCTCTCTCTGACGGAGAGTGAAATGTCTTGAAATCTTTTGAAGATCGCTGAAAATTTCCACAATATATATTTATGATGAACGTTTTGGGGAATGTCAGGGTGTTAATTTCAACTGTGATAAGACAGAAATTTTAACCAGTCACAAGCTGTGAGCCCCACTTGTGTCTCAGTTTTGTTTATCTCCTTGCTCCTTGCTGCTGGACATAGAGTTGTCATAAAATCAGCGTGATTATCAATGTTTTTAAAAATCTTGAATACTGTGAACCAGGGTCATAGATACAGCACAGTATCTGGGCTGTAAGGCTTGGGGAATAACTAAAATACAAAACTTGCATCTTACTTTGCTTGTGCAGACACCAATGGAAATTCTTCTCTGTAGTCCGCTCAACCTGTGCACCAAAGCATTTGTTTTCTCATGGTGGGTTACTCTCTCCATTAATATGTATTTATTTTATACTCTGACCATGTCTGTGAACGTGACGTGTGCTGTTGAATTCCTCTCTACTGTGAGTGAGGTGTTACGATACAGAAGAGCTGATTTCATGGAAGCACTTAAGCCATTTCTTGGACTATTTCCTTAATGGTCTGAGTCTTAAGCTTTGCTCTGGTCTTGGGAATTGACCCAGACCGTTTTCTGTGTAACTGAATTCTCATACAGGTGTTGGGTTGTAATCACCTGGTACCACATTAGTGTTGGATGGAGGGCTAACCAGAGAGAGAAAACTAGTCTTCAAACATGTGAATGTGTCTGCAGACCCGTGACAGATTGAGTCAGAAGATGAGAGCGATGTGTCAAATCTGTACAGAACTAAACTACCACTCTCATACTCATGAACTGAGTTCAGTTAAGCTGTACTACTACACAGGGCTGCTTGGATATATGCCTGTCCATAATAGTTGTAACTGCATTGCAGAACAATAGGGAAAGGCAGGGTTCTTACTGTATGGTGTATTCCCCATCGGTAATGATAAGAGTGATTATTGCAGTTATGATCAAGAACAAATGGTTCTGCAACGGGCCTCTGGATGTGGGGCCTGGTAATGAGAGAGTTAGACTCCCTCACCCTACTTTAGCCTCCCAAAGGCAACTTTTTTCATTTACAGAAAATGTAATAATTATATATTCTAGAGAGTGTACATGTCTTTGCTAAACCGGTCACACCTCTGCTATGCGAGCAACTCTTTGATGCTTAGCATCCTGTTCTGTTCTGTGTTTCTCTTGCTGCAGTCAGGAACACTTGTTTAATGTACAGATCAACAAAAATAAATCCAGACTTTTATTCTATCAGCACAAACCTCTTGTCTTTATTGTGCCTTTTTTGTCCTTGCCAAGTCTGAAGTTTTCCCTCCTCAAAGAAACACACTAACAAAAGCAGTAACCGGGAGCTAATGTTGGCAGTTAAGATTTTTTTTTTCTTCTGGTTGCTCCACAAGAGAATAATAACTAGGTTCTCAAGATATTCTCACCTCAATCTGAATGTTTAAATCACCAAATCGGGGTCAAATCTGGTCAGTCACTTGGACTGCAAACCTACCTCACGTAGGAAGTACAAAGATTTTTTCATTTTCAAATTGTTGGTCACACAGTTTTGATTACAGAATGTGGTTTGAATGGGTTTGATGAAATTTCCATGACCCCTAGGCTAATGAAACTTTCTCAGCACATAGCTGACCATGTAGACTTTTAATTTAAATGAGAAAATTAATATTACAGTTTGGGGTTTTTGCACGATGGCGGCAATTTACTTTTTAAACATCTTGCTCAGGAGTCATGACACCGTGAGGCTAGACAGATCTCCAGACAGGTGGAGGCAGATGAGCCCTAGTGTGGTTTCTCTGACGGCACACTCTGCCATAAACAGATCAGTGTAGCTGTGTATGCTCTTAGTATTAGTGCCATTTCACATCACATCTGACACCAGCTTTCCATCCACACAGGCTCTGTAGTCAGCCTCTATCACGGCAAAGATCAATCCCCCTCGCCTTCACATCCTCCACGGCTTTGACCCTAGATTTGGCTTTGACGTTTGGTGTGTGTGTGTGTGTGTGTGTGCTGAAAATCTGCAGTGAAGGTGAGGGATTACCAGGCAGAGTGATCTCAGTGTCAGCCACAAGATACCCAGACAGCAGAGTCCAAAAGTTCATTCTCTTTGTTCAGTGGGCCTCCCGTGCTGCTGGCCTGCCATCGTGCCACACAGCATGGGGAAGACTGGCAGCACATGTCCAATGTCCGGACCATATTGCAATGTAAACCCAGCAGCATACAAGCAAGATAAGACAGTAGACAATAGAATAAAGCCAATCAGCGTTACAGTAAGATGACTTATTTAGAGAAACTTGACTCTTAAATAACCTCTGCCATTGGATCCTCAGTCTAGTTGAGCCCATATAGAAAACTGATAGAAAGCGGTCACTGTGAAGGCCACTGATTCTCCATCTCCTTACAAATAGACTCAGCACTACTCACGCTCTCATCTTCCTCTCCCCTGTCTGGCACACCAATGCATTTCCATATATTATTGCCTCTGTAAGCAAGTGTGTCATGCGCCCAGGCTTTTCCTACATCCCAAGGGGACTTCTCAATGTCATTATCGCTAAAGCCTGCCACATGCCTGTAATGTATTGCTGCCTGGCTTTATTGGCAGTGCGATGATTCAGTGGTGGTGATGATGGATTAGTGCCGGCTGGGTCGAGCTGGGCTGGGCCAGACTGGGCTGTGCTCTGCAGCCTCTCTGTCTGTCGCAGAACGCCGTGTCCTTCCTACACACTGCAGTATAGAGGGAGACATAATGTATTTATGTCACACACACACACACACACACAACCTAATGAATATGGTCATTTCAATGCTTTTATGGAACTTCCTGGAACACTGTCTGATTCATCTTGCCAGCTTTTTTGCTTTTCATGCAGACACGGTACACACAGCAGCGCCGCAGAAATGGTGGCAGTAATGCATTCTCTTTACTACAATTGTTACTGTGTTTGAATGCGTAAATACGACTCGGAGCAGACAGCTTTTGTTGCCTCCTGGAAAAGGAAACTTTTAAAAGGGTGCGATAGGTGCATGTGTTACCGTAGCTTTAGGTTTCATTCACCAGGCCACCATCACACAGCTTATTGGGGAGGCTGTAAGTGGCAACAAACACACACCTGAGCCATTCGGATAGTCTGAAATTACAGCATATAAGGTCTGCTCTCCTCTTTCCTGGACTTAACCCTAAGGACTCAGGCAGCCTGTGTGACTTTACAGGCTGCCTTCTGCAGATGGCGTTGCCCAAAATTGTTGATATTGCTTCTAAATACAATACAGCACAATGCAATGCTATTTACTAATGTCCTTTACAAAGCAAACACATAGTGCACATTGTAGACAGCAATGGAAAGGCAGCACATTCACTGACTGACTACATTTCTACTTAAACTATCAATGTATCCTGTCCTATTGGTCAAGTAATGCAAACTCTGGAAATCAAGGGTTCACCTTTGATATTTTGTAACGAGAAACAAAGATAGTCAGGAAAATTGAAGTGGAGTAAAAGTATGCATTTTACTTTCAAAATGTAGAAAATAAAAGTGAAAGTAAACAGACACAAGTACTCGAGTAAAGTGCAAATTACTTTGCAAAATATTATTTATAGTATAGTTTAGTTAGTTACTTAACCACATGGGGTTTTCCACTGCTATATGCTATGTGAAGCAATAATTTTGTCTTCTTTTAACCCAAAGCCAGTTTTCTCTTTTCCTCCTATGATGTGGTGTTTTTTTTGTTGTTGTTATTGTTGTTTTGATAAAGATATGCAATGCTTTGCAGTTACTCTAACAAAATTACAGAGAAACATAATTGTTAAGAGAGTTTTTATGCAATGTTAATTTGATCCCAGCCGTGTTGTAAGTGTGCTTGCATGTCTACAAATACAATAGCACTTAATTGCCTCATTTCTCCAGGATTTGTTTTGTGTCGTAAGAGGTTGTTTCACATAATTTACACAACCTTCATTTACACTTAGATGTCATGCATCACATATTTTTACACCTAATATTCAGGAAGTGTGGGTATACATATGCATGTGCCTGTTTGTCACCAATCATATTTTTCTGAATCATAAATTATCTATATTTTTTTTTTATTCCCATCTCTGCTGCTATATTTATCTGAAAAGTGACTGCAGGGGTAACAGACATCGAGTTGGTACTAATGAATTCTGCCTTTGGTCTTCAAAGTCATTAACACACATGGATGAGCCTGCCAATCAAGCCCACAAACTACAGTGGCTCTCGTTCCCCTGCTCCTCCTCTACCCTCACTCCCAGCTATTGTGTCCCTCCTAATGTCAGTAGCCCCCGCACGCAGGAAAACTGATGCTAGCTGTTAGCTAAATGCTGGTAAGTCTCGAGTGTACCTGTTAACCTGTGAGAGGGCCTTATCTAGTTTAAGAAGTGTAATTTGGCTGGTAAAATTCTGAAAATGTCTGGTTGCCCTGGTTGTGCACATGCAGCCAGTCCCCCTCCATCCCCTCACACACACACACAGACACATACACAAACACAGAGCTTCCAAATGGCTCCTATTAATGCAGACGGCTCCCCCAATTAACAAGATTCAAAGTGATGATGAATTTTTCATTCTTTAAGCATTTAAAGTAATTATGGCCCAAATGAAGCAGGTCCCAGTGAATCGCCATGGTGGGGGCTGACAATGGCAGCCAATGTCACTGTCACTGTGCCACTCTGCACTACCACCCTAATCATTGGAGCTGATTAATATTCATCTCCCACTGCTCTCTCCTCTCCTCTCCTCTCAGCTGTCCCAACTTGCTTTTTTGGTCGTCTTTCCTATGTCTTGTGTATGTAAGTGTGTGTAAGTTTTTACCTCTCCTCCCCCTTTAACCACTGTCTTCCATAGGTTTTTTCACTCACTCTCACTCACTTTCTCTCTCTCTCTCTCTCTCTCTCTCTCTCTCATTGTACCTAGGATATTTATAGTGGAAATTAATCAATTTTTTTATAGCATTTTAATAATAATTTAATGCAGTAAATAAAGCTTGTTACAAGCTAAGCAATTTTGTCACATTTCAAGGGTAATCAATCCACGTCCGATAGAATCTGGGAGTGGGATGTCAGCACTGTGATTTCTTTCCTGCTAGCTACATGTCTAACTCTGTATTCATGACTGGGTCACACTCAGCTGCAAAACACCCCAGTGCACATCAGAGATCACAGTTTAATGAAGCCAGGGCAACATCATCAGCAAACAGCAGCGATGCCACCCTAATGTCACCAAACTGGACACTCTCCAGACCTCGGATGCACTTTGATATCCAGTTCAAGGACATCACAAACAAGAGAAGAGACAAGATGCACCCTTGTTGGAGTCCAATCCCCTGCTTGGACATGCTTGATTTTGGGCCCAGAAAACAAACAGACCCCTTGCACTAAGTGTACAGTGACTAATTGGCTCACAACCTGCAAATTCAACATCCATACTCCTGTAGTACCTCCCACAGGATACTTGGGAACACTGTCATAAGCCTTTGACAAATCTACAAAACATATGTAGAAAGGATAAGCAAATTTTGATGACTGTTTTATTATCTGCAACAAGATAGAAAGTACATCCAGAGTTCTGCAACCAAGGCCTAACTGCATTGTTCATCCTGAATTTGAAGTTTGACAATTGGTAGGAGTCTCACTTACAGCCCCTTGGCATAGTCTCTCATATGAAGGGTTGTGTGATTCCACAATATCTGGAATGTATAGGGCCGGGTTGGAAAGATACCAGGGGTAACCACTTAGGACATTTCCCCACCATTGCTGAGAACAGCTTGGACCAAGTTCTGCCTTCCCCTTCTGGCTTTCCAGAAACTCTTTGAAGCCATCCAAAAGTCATCATCCATAACCTCCTCAAACTTTTCCCACACCTGGACTTCTGTTTCTTCAGCCACTGCCTCTCAGCCGTGCCCACAGTCAATTAGATTCAGAAGACCTTCTCCTTCAGCTGAGAAGACTCCTTCCCCACTGGTGTCCACTAGTGGTCATAGCTACTCAGTGATGTTTGTTTGTGATGTTTGGTTTTTTTATGCCTAAATCTAACCGTATCTTAGCGTTAACCAAGTGGTTTTGTTGGCTAAACCTAACCATGTGACACTAAAAGCGAGAAAGCCCGGTGTGTGTCATCCCAGGTCCAAAGGCTATCAGATGCAAAGGGCTGTGACAAAGCGTTGGTATTAGATGTCCTGGGAATGAGAGTGTTCTGATCCTTCTCATCTGCCCTGAGAAATCCAGCAGAGTGGCTAGCTAAGACTTGTGAGTGTTCCCACAAACAGACAGCACTTCTCACCCTTGACAAGTGAGAAAATAGTTGAGTTTAGTTTACCCCTCAAATTCATACACCAGCTCAGGCTTGCCACCAGAGAACATTTCATATTCCAAGAGCCAATTTCTGTTGCCAAAATCCACAACGCCTAAGTCTGCTCGACCCCTGCACCCAACAGACATTGTCCGCTACTCTATTTTCCATTCAGGTGGTGAGCCTACAGAGCTGTGGCCCCATGCTGCTTATTTAGACTGTGCCCAGCCAAGCTGTGGGGGTTGTTCAGCCACCAGGTGTTCGTTTGTGAGCACTATTCATGGAGTCATGGAGTGGGCCCTGGTGTTTGTGTGAACCAGACTCTGGAGTCTTTGCTTTCAATGTCCCTACCAGTAGCTTAGGCTCCCGACAACCTTACGCCCACGGCCACACAGATAGCAATGGAGGGGGTTCATAATACAGTGGAAACCACGATCATTCATCCTGGCCAAATTGATCACTATAAGCAGTTGATTATTATAACCAGGGTGGGAATTATACCACGGCCACAACGGCTATGGCCGTTGTTGCCCCTCGATCTGGCCGTAGTGCCATGAAAATAATTGTACCCCTCACGGCCAATTTGGCCAGTGTGCCCCAAGCGGTCAATCTCTCAAGGTTATCATGGATGCAAGAAAATCCCGAGGGGGAAAAAAGCGAATCCCGACCCAAAATGAATTGAATTTCTGCTCATGTTGGTGGCTTTGAAGCAAAGCAGTGTTTTGCATGCGCGTGCAACCATTATACAACACATAGATCCGACCGAGCAATCTGTTTGGTCAATCAAATGTTTAGAATGTGCTCAAATGAGCATAATGGCAGGGCTAGCCATGCTCAAATGAAAAGTACCTCATCACTGAAATTATTACTCCACCTATATCTTATTGCCTGAGTCTGTGTGGTTTCCATGGCAACACAAAACGTTTCACTGAAACCCTTATCAAAAGCTGCTGTCAACTTTGTTAGCCTGCATAATGGACCGTTTTGTTGTCAATTTTGATTTCTTTGGCGACCAAAGTTTGGATAAATGGCTGAAAGAGGAAGACAAGACAGAACAGAAAAAGGAGAGATACGCGAGGGTAACGAGTGAAGAGCTGGATCAGCTGGAGAGGTCAGGAAATGAAGCCAGTACGGCCCATTCAACATCTTGGGCCATCAAATGTCTACAAGACTACCTGAAAAACACTGGGCAAACAGCTGATTTCTCAGCTGTAAGTAAAGAAGAGCTAAACAAGATCCTCTGTGAATTTTATGGAGCTTTAATTTCTATAATAAAGAGAATGAAATGCCTCAGCAGATTCAGCACCACGGACAGTGCCTGCTGAGGCGGATTCAGCACCACGGACAGTACCTGGAAGATTTTCCACGGAGATGTGCGGCTTAATGTGTTAATGTTATCAGTTATTAATTAGCCTATTAATCGTTATTCATTTGTTTAGTCTTTATGAGTAGCCTAGGCCATTGATTTAATTAATTCGTCAATTTGTTTGCATCTGTACATTGAAATGAATTTAATAAATCAACACATCTGTGAAAACTGTCGTCTTTATTTCAGAGGTAAATTGATAGTAGCCTGAAAAGGTGATTATATAACTCTGTTCAGCCTTAATGTTACTGCTTACTTTTGTTACTTTTGCTGCTTAGCCACATTAATCGGAGCTGAAGTTAAATTGGAGTGAACCCCCCAATTTGTATGAAGTCATGATGTTTATTCATAGCATAGGTTACAAGTCCACGCATTTTACTCAATGGCCTTGGTGCCCTGGCATGTGGCCTTAATGCCCTTACTAAAATTGTGTAACTCCCACCCTGATAATAATTTGTTTTCTTTATTTCTCTTGCAGATGACCATCTAATTGACATTTGTATATTTATTACATGGATTTAAAGTTGTGAAACAGACAGCCCCTGCTATTTACTGAATGTTATTGACTGTTTCAAAATACAGTGCAGATGTTTCAAATGCTTTTAAAATTTCAAATTATATTACTGTATAATTAAAATATAAAGTCAAGGCCATGGGAAGTACAGGTGCTGCAGGTGCCCCCCTTATTGTGTGTTCAGACCAAACACGTAGCAAGTTTTTCACGCGGTGCAATTACATACAAAGTAACTAACGATGCCCCGTGAATTCGCACAGTGCAACATAAATGTTGAAATTTTTCAGCTCGAGTGATAAATTTGTGGCTGTATTCATGTGAGTCAGCAGCGGGAAAACTCACTTTGTGTCTGGCCTGAACACACAGTTAGATGTGATTTTCCTCCCACAGCACCCCCAACTTAAATCATCTTCCCACGGCCCGTGGTGCCTCACCCAATGTGCTGATTCTGTCCTCTGTGAGCAGGATGTGGCAGGAAATCCCACAGTTGCCCAAAGAGAGGCACTTTTCCCCTTCAGCAGAAGCTGGCCCCTGCTCCTTAGTTTGTCAGCAAGCAGTGGTTAAACGGCTTGGCGAATCACAACAGTTTTGATTTTTGATTTAAATGTTTGATGCAACTCGGCCTCCGTTAGGGGCCAACATTTATTGTCAAAATGTGTAGCCATGCCAATAAAAGGGACTCAGTGTTTAAATGGGAGTCTGCATTTAATTTTTATGGTAGTTTGAATTATACAGTAATGTACTGAGCAATATGTACTATGCAACAGTTGGGTAGTGGTTTAAGTGCATTTCTACAAAAGAAAAAAATAGAATTACCTTAGCTTTATTTATTTATTTCATTTATAAAAGACCCAAAATGAACACTGTAAGTGGACAACTTGATTACAATAAGCAAATTACTTAAGCATTTTTTTTTAAATTTAAGATTATTGTTGTCCATTTCTAATTTATCAGACAGTCACAGTGGAGATTGACATTCAGCAATGATATGCAGCAAACAGTCTGGGCCGGATTCAAACCCAAGCAGCTGCAGCTTAGTCTTAGTGTCACTTGCTACGCGCTCTCCACAGTGAGCCACCAGCGTTGCCACATTTAAAAAGTATTTGTACAGGATTGATTCTGTCCCAAGCTTTTTGATCCATATAAGCGGTTTGATCGCTGTAATGGAGATCACTGTAAGTGGTTCCCACTGTAAAACAGAGGACCTGAAAGACTGTGCTCTTTACAGCAGCCATCAAGACCCATCTGTCCTGCGCACTTTGTAAATTCAGTGCCAAAAAAAAGTAAAAAGTAAACATAGATCAAGGCTGTTAATTGATAACCACTGAATGTAGGCCCTGGAGACCTCTGTATTTGTGTGTTGAGGTATAGTCCAACATTTGGATGTTTCTGTTACCCCTTTAAAGCATTCAGTCATTTCTGAAGTTTGTGCCCAGTAGTTGTTTGGATTACTTTAATTGTTTGTTGTCGGGTTTATTTATTGTAATCTAATTTTTTAAATCTTTGAGAAATTAACATACCAGCGTTGTTTCAAGTCCGCTTAGCTTTGAGAGTCACTGTTATTCGTTAAAGAGATTAGATTTACCTTTTAATCAAAGATTAACAATTCATTTTGCGTTTGGGTTTTTTTTGCACTTCAATATCAACCAGCCCCCCGTCTAAACAAATGAAAGGAAATGATGACGGGTGCGAGCCAGAGAAGAGAAGAATAGAGTGCCGCGAGAAAGGAAAACAATTTAATTTCTCTTTTTAAGTTCCACCAGTGGTCATTTAGCTAGCCTCTTTATTTAAATGGTAATGTGAAGCCGGCTAAACAGGCGTGGCAAATCAGTCTGAGAAGAGAGGGAGACTTCAAATAAGCTGTGGCGCTTCACGGCTGTGGGAGTTTATCAGGGTCTTTTCTCCTGTCTTCTGACAGAAGGAGGCAGAGTCAGGAGCCGATTGAGCGACAAGGATAACTCTTCTCGGTGTTTGAGTATAATTAATTAGGTGTGATAAATTATACCATTCCTAGCTGAACCTGGCAGCACTGGCACATGCACACACACTCCCATATCCACACACTAAAACACATTCACACTCTTTATTTCACTCTCTCTTCCCATAGACACACACTCTTTCTGTGTGTTACACACACACCAGTGTCTCCCATTTTATATGAACATTGCTTGGCAAAGCTCCCAGTCCTGTGAGTGCTGGGTTTCTCCATTAACTTTCCCCGAGTTGATCATAGACTGAAAGTAAACAAAATAAATAAAGCATATGGATTAACTGTCAGTGTGCAATCCCTCTCTCTCTCCAATCCAACATTCTTTTATGCAAAATAGTGGTGTTAATATGATTGGACTCTTAATGTCCTGAGTAGCTTTCGCAGTGTGCACTTACACACAGCGTGCACAGTATTCTGCATGCAACGTCAAGTCCTGGTGAAAGACTCCACTAGCTATGTCTTGTGTCTTATTGAAAAATAACGACCGAGGCAAAGAACTATTTTTAACAGACTAGCATGACAATAGTAAAAGCAAAGAAATTACAATTGAGAGGCGAAGTCCCTCGCCTTCTGCTGGACCACCATGGGACCTTATTTCAGAAAAAATATGTACGCTAGTGAACAGCGAGAGACAAATCATTTTTTGACCTTGTTGGAATTGTGCCATGAGTTACACATATGATGTTTGTCAATTTAAAAGATAATTTTACAAGTGAAGAAAGTCACAGTTTGTGGCAAA
>OMLB01063360.1:12121-36725 GCA_900302555.1 Myripristis jacobus | reverse complement strand
GAACAGTGAACGCGGCCTTGGGAGAGTGGAGTGGAGGGAGACGAGTGTGATGTGGCATTGAAGGTATAATTGCCACTGCAGGAGAGATTATCTGCTCGCCGAGGCTTCTCCAACTTGAAGATGAGCAGTTTTCTCCTAATGTGCTCCACAGACATGGCCTTGGAAGTGGTAAAGCGGTGGCACCTTTGTTGGTCTGAAATACAAGGAAATAAAACATACATGCCACAAGTCAATAATAATGTTACTAGTAGACACTAGCAGTAAGAGTAATAATTAACACCCTCATAATATTGAGAACAACATCAAAGCCACCGAAAGAGTGGCTGGGTGACGCTATATCACAATGAGGAGCAGAACTAATTAAGCTGTAACACGGCCGCTACCAACATGCTACTCATACAATTATAAAACACAATAAGGATATAAACATAAGATGCAGGATATATGGCCGTGGGCAATCAATACTATAGGCTACGTCAGTAATAATAACAGAAGCCATAAGCACATAAGCAAACAGAAATGCGTTGTGGAAACATTTGCGCACATCAGACATCCCGCATAACTCCGACATAACCCCCTCGGGAGTGAAACAATAAGGCTAAATGTCCATAGCGGGAAATAAGTGCTAACTTAAATTAGCAATACTCACTTGGTGGTCAATAACGCACACAAGGAAGGATGAATGCGCCACACAACCTGAGAAATGTCCGCTTTTTGGGAGAGGAAAGAGCGCAGCAGCAGTGCGTCAGTCAGCTAGTTCACAGGTGCCCATGCACACACTGCGTGATCAAATACACACATGCATGCGCCGCCAATCAAGATCCACATGATCACGGCGCGGGCACTGGGACTTTTTGACAGTCCCAACCCTATTAAGAAGGCAAGAAATTCCACAAATGACAAGGCACACCTGTGAAGTGAAAGCCATTTCATGAAGCTCATCGAGAGAATGCAAAGAGTGTGCAAAGCAGTAATCAAAGCAAAGGGTGGCTATTTTGAAGAATCTAAAATATAAAACATGTTTTGAGTTATTTCACACTTTTTTGTTTACTACATGATTCCATATGTGTTCATTCATAGTTTTGATGCCTTCAGTGAGAATCTACAATGTAAATAGTCATGAAAATAAAGAAAAAGCATTAAATGGGAAGGCGTGTCCAAACTTTTGACTGGCAGTGTATAACATACAGCGTGCACATCCAAGGAGTCGACGGTGAGATCGTAGGGATGCAGGTTGAGGGACTGAAAGAGCTCCTTCATGGTGACCTCCTTGCCCTTCAGGTTGTGCACAACACGGTCGGCATCCACCCGGTAAGACTTCTTGATGAAGCGCAGGAGGTGCTTCTGGTTCATGCAGGCGGCAGCGTGGATGTGGGTATCCACCTAGAATGGCAGAGACAAGAGACATATATTATCATTATTATTATTATTATAACAGAGCTTCTGGGTTTAGGTGGTTGTGGTGTAGAAGCAGCACTTGGCCAAAAGAGGGCGATGAAGACAGTGTGTGCAAGCCAGTCACATGCAACTGAGGAAAACTCATCCTGAGACAGCACAAAATGCAAAATCTGGATATTTAGAATAATTTAGACCCCCTTCTATTCATATTCTAACAAAATGAATAACACAAATCTTAAATACAGGTAATGCTTGCTTTGATGAATTCCTCTTTTTCTCTCACTACACAGCAGTGAGTACAGTAGTGTGCTGAAAAGAAAAAAACAACTATATATCAATGAGGTGCAGGGCATCAACAGCACAGCTTTGAGAGATGAACTATAGTTTTAGCTGCAAATCTTTCCATTATATTCTTTTTTAAATTGCATATACATTGTGCTTCTAAGAATGATTTCCACTTCCATTTGAAAAGACATTTGCAAAGACATTTGGTTAGAAATACTGTTGGAGACAAAGTGCAAAGATCCTTTTTTTCCCCATACTTTTTACATTTAGTTATTAGTCTGGTCTTTGTGAAAATTTGAACAAACGCAGTGACTCTGGCAATTATAAATTTCTAATGCCGTTGGTGTCGACCTTCCTGCAGTTGTAGAAGTCCCTGTGGGGGTTCAACTTCAGCTCCTTCATCTCCTCCATCTCATTCAGCATCTCATGCACATTGAACTTGGACATGAGGAACTTCAGACGGCGGTGAGTGTAAGTCTTGCTGCAAAGGAGAGAGAAGGATACATTAACTCTACTGTTATGTTTGACATGACTTTTCTGGATCAGTAAAACACCTCAAATGCATATGGAAAACTTTTTCTAATAGTCCTGACAGGTAGATATTTGATTCTTATGTACTTTTATTAAACTATTAAACTATTCCTCATTTTACTGGGGACATCTTGGAGTCTCCTCAGGAACTGCTGGGTTTGGAAAGAAAGTGGTAAATAGAATATGATCTTTAAAATCATGTTAAATTTATAGTTTTAAATCATGTGCTGAGAGACATTTTCAAAAGCTGCGTTTTTTAATTCTAAAATGCGAAACAGTCGTGTGGCTTAGTTTTCTTGTGTGAACACATTGCAAAAGACTTACGTCGGGCCCTGCGCAATGAGAGCAATGAGGAAGTTCATGTCATCAATGAAGGTGGCATAGTCGGGACAGGGCAGGTCTTTGGGCTGGTGTTTGTCAGCGGCTGCCGTGTCGTTGTACACGTAGATGACACCATCCTTCATACGGGCAACATATCCCAGGTTCTTAGGCAGGTCCTTGGTATCAAAGGGGTCTTCGCCATTCTTTGGAGGAGATGTGAATACTGAGGGTCGAATATGTGTTCATACAGTCATTACTTATTGCCATATATTACTTATTAATTGATTAAACATACTGGCATAACATACTGCCTGCATTTAATTTGACTCCACCACATTTGATTAAATATTTGATCAAAATTTCTCTGGACAAAGAGTATCAAAGACTGATGACTGAGCAGACATTATTATTTGGTCATGTATATGGTCAATTATTAGACAAAGGTCAGCAAACTAGAAACTTTGATCTTGAATTTGTCAGTGCCAATATTGGTATAATCTTATATTTACAATGCTGAATTTGGCTTTGGGTCAATGTGTGTTGAGTGCAGCACTTTCCTATACAAATTTGATGTCCGTGGTTGAAGTTATGAGGAGGTGAACATCCTCTAAGAACGAGACACATACTGTTATTGAAATCCCTCAGAGTCTTGTCTGATTTGTCAGTTTACCTGGCTGCAGCTGATCGTCAGGCTTGAATTGCTCTCCCTCGATGTCACGCAGGTACTTGGAGGCCGTGCGTGGGAAGCGTTGGAAGGCCAGCCTCATGTACTTCTCCCTGATGGTCAGGGCGCGGTACAGACCTTTGCAGGACAGCTCGAAGTCATCCATCGTCACCTGGAGTGGAGATGTGGACATTTTGGGTTCCAGATTGTCAGTGCATGTCCATCAGTCTACAGTAGATGCCATATTTTGCCGTCACAGCTGCCCATACATCTAATTAGGCCTTTACGACATGAAAAAACACATTGGTTGACAAAAAGAAAAAATATCACTAAACTTGGGCAAAAATCTTATTACAAATTATGATGACAGAAAGAAGTGAGTATCCTGATGCTTTTTGTCCTAATGTTGGTAGCAGAAAATAATTTCTCCTCAACAAACCAAGACAACATTTATTTACATAACACTGCAAGCTGCCAAAGTCAGATGAAATGTTCACAGCGCACTGGAAAAATGAACTGATGTAAAGCAAGGCTGTGAACTGTTAGGGCTGACAGTTATGCACAAATATTGACTCTACTTAGTTGCCATCTGAGACTTGACTTCATTGCATCATGTGGGAGGCTATTGTTTTCATTCTGTGATATTATTCAACATGTTGCTATGTGGTAAACACACTTAAAATTTCCTATTAGAAATGTGAGGTTATGAGCATAGCTGAGATGGCAGTCAGTCCCTGCAATGGATTTCCCTCCCTCTTTAAATGTCAAAGCCACATTCTTGAAATCTAAACCATGGCCTGCTTTCAGCTCTGTTACTATGAAGAAGGGAGTGTGGGAAGAGGTCAGCAACCCAGAGACTCACTTAGAGTTTAAAGTGAAAGTCAGTCACTTGGATGGCCACCTCTGGCATTTATGTCAACTTGACCTAAACTTAGGAACTATTCTAACACAGACATTAACCCTCACATTATCATAAAGTAAACAATCATCAGTATGAGCAAGAGAAAATCAAATGTCTTAGATAAAAGCATTGATTTATGTCTTTTGCACTTAGGCAATCATATCCTCATTTGACATCAGTTTGATGCTACTATTTACGTAACTCTAAAAGGTGGTTGAAAAGTGTTTCCAAAAAAAAGCCAGGTAAAGTGGTTTTAGGTAGGAATAGGGGTGCCAAATATGTTAGGGTATGGCAGTACTAGTGCAAAATGTTAGGGCAAGTAACAGTTTATCATCCATAGTCATTTTTAGTGTATTTAATGCATTTTCAACAGTTAATCACAATTACACAAAGGGAAAGTAAAGGATACCCCAGAGGCGTAGTCTCCGATGATGGCCACTCTCTGGAAATCAGGCACTTCCAGGTAGGTGGGGGTGTCCACTTCCCAGTGTTCAACCGCGACAGGAGCTCCTTGGGTAGTGGCCATGGTGCGGGAGCGCTCATGCCTCTTCTTGCTGTGGATGAGGAATGTGATAAATAGTGTGGTTTAGTGGTGTTCAACCATGAATTGACAAGCTTTGCTTCTTTTCTTTCTTTATTTTGTTTGTGAAAATGCTCTGAAATTCCTACTGGCATTAAAAAGTTCTTGGAATTTCCAAAATGTGACTTCTTCAAACCTGTAGATAATACATCTTAAATCTCCATTCTTAATATTTAAGTATGTTCTAAAGAGAAACAAATAGGGCCTGCCTAATTCAGATTCAACAACGCCCAAGTGCATGACCATGACTATGTCTTCCCATCTTACCGTTTCTCTACATCATCGTCAGTGTGCAGATGGTGGGCCATCTCATGGTGGAGGATGGGACAGTCCTCAGCCACATCAAACATGGAGATCTCATCACGAGTATTCTCATCTTTGGTCTCAGATGCAAAGACCTGCTCCGCGAAGGCCCGCATCTTATCATCGGTCTCTGTCATTCAACCCCAGAGATACCTCATGTTAGGAGTTAGCATTATGCAAATGGTCAGTCAAAATATGTTCTGTTTGGACACCAAAGGAGAACCCTACAGACACAAAGGACAATAACATGCAGACTATGGCCAAGGGGCAAACTACAGAAAAGAATTCTCGATCACCAATCACTGCCACATGAATTCAATGCATGGTGTAAATTTGTAATTCATGGTGAATGAAACCATTGGTGGACATGGCATCCTACATCTAGAACACATATGCCTTAACATACAGACTTCAGCACATGCATTGTGCCAACAGAGAGACTACCAACATAACTCTGACCTCCAGCTTGAGCTGCAAACACAAAGTTCCATGCGTATAGACAAACTACATAGACAAACTACACAGTACACATAAGTGTAACTCATAAAAACACAAGATGACAGGATCTTCAAATTAACTGAGGTATTACTGCAGCCATTTTCAACCTAGACCCTATTGTCCCATCATTTTCCAGCACATTGATCAATTCTGACCAAAATATTCCTATCAGTTGCTTCACTTAAGAGCTGCCTATGAGTGATCTTGCATCAGTATTACAGCAATGAAGGCAATATAGTGTCAAGGTTAAAAATGGCTGGAGTTGTAATTTATGTCTTTCTGTTGCAAATAATAGTCCTTGATGCATTTCAGCGTTCACAAGAAAAACAATGACACTGCACAGCATTATCAGCACCACTTGACCTGTCCTGTCTCTAGATTACACTACACATTTCATGCACTTCTAACACAAGCACAGATAGGAACATCTTGGACCAGTGATGGCCACCTGGTTCCCTCATTCATTTATTAATTTATCTGCCCTTATTAGCATGTAACCAAAGGAGGGCTGAATCGAGGGCAACTGGACTTGATTGTAGATACCAAGAGACTCATGTGACTCCAACAACTGTTGTTTACACTTGGCCTCAGGTGACTCCACAGACTAATGAGTCATTACAAGAGCTAGGAGCACTAAAGAGGCCAACCGACATCAGTGACCTTGATAATAACCCCACCTCTAGAGGTTAAATACCGGGGACTCCCCACCAGTCAGTTAAAACTGAAGAAGCCGCTTGGTTGAGAAGTGAAACATCTGCAGGTATCTACAACGAGGTCCAGTTGCCCTTGATTCAACAATCCTTGGATGACCATGACCTGGATGGCTGAGAATCTTAACAGACATTAGCATGTAAAAACATCTAATAAACAGCAAATGCATGAAATAAATGAATGGTGGGCAAGTCAAGGCTTTCCACGCTGAGACAACTTCAGTACTGAGGCTATGACTAAAGCCAGGTTTGGTCTCTCACCCTAAATACTTACTGTGCAGACCTGATTACGCCCAGCAAGAGAGTAGGACCACCCATTGGAACCCAGAACAGAAAGTGATGGGTTAGGAAAACATGGGTTAAATGGTGTTAAAATGATGTTCAAGGTGTTATACATGAGGATGGCATATGAATCTTTTGAGATGCACACAGTTATTGCAGTTATTTAACATAGTACCATTCATGAATATAGTATGAGATTTTAGGGACAGACATTGTATCCATGATATGACAAAATGCATGTATGCAACAGGTACATTTAAAAAGATCATGAAAAATAAACACATGCAATTATAGATATATATATATAGATATATTATTGAATTTAAAAGTGCAAGCAAATATGAAATGATACCCATGACCAATGGATATATTTTATAGTAAATCAATAACTGGTTTTGATGCAAAATTCAATGTGAGGATGGATAGTACAAGAGAAGACATGACTGTTAAATTACAGATTTAAAAAAAAAAAAGTTTAAACATAATGAGATGCAGTAGTATGACAAAGTCTTGGTTATTGCATTTTGAGGGCACATGCAGGGATGATTTCTAGGTTTCAGTATTCCCAAAGGAGCAACAGGGTTACAAAGTACAGAAACCAAGAAAGTAGGATACTGAGACAATGTGACACCATTTTTGCATTTATATCCTGTTTTTAGGTATCGGTGCCTCTCCCTTTTTTCCCTGGAATTCACTGAGCAATAAAACCTTACGTGTCCATGTCAGGATGGCTCTGAACTGAACTGTCATCCACATTTAGCAATGGAAGTGAGCTACAGTACCTGGCCAAAGTCATTTGTTACATCCACCAATGGAGTTAGATGAGAATTATGTTTTTGACCTGTTCCATTTGTCTGGTTGTTTGTTTGTTTATCAGCAGGATATACCAAAAACTAATGAATGAATTTGCAGGAAACTTGGTCATGTTGCAAGGAACTAATTACCGTTCACAGTGACTGGCCAAAGTAGAGCATGGCAGTGGGTGTGGCCTCAAATAAAAATGCATGTAACTTTCAAATGGATCTTGGCAATTTCTCGCAGAGGTATGTGCTCTGCTCAGAGTTTTCTGGATTTAGATGTTCACTTTACTTTAACTTTTGCTGGGTGATGAAGCATCACACCTGATGAAATTGACTTCTTAGTTTATTTTCCAACAGTCAATGTCTTGTTGAGTTTGCGCTAAACCATTCTATGATCAGGAGTAAAGAAGATAAATATTGAATGTGAACAATACATATAGAAAGAAATGGTGTCCCCTTACATTATATTCCTTTACATCAAATATGTCATGTCAAAGAGATTAATTTGCCAAGATCCAAGTAAACAGGCTGCATCCAAATGTGCTTGATCACTTATGGAGGAAGGTTACATGGTGATGTGAATCTCTCACATCCAGACAGTAAACCATGCATCTGAAATGCTTCACATTCTTTGTCCAATCTCCTTAAGTAGTTTCTCAGGTCCATACTTACTTTGCCCCTCTGCTGAGTTAGCAAAATGTCCCAATCAGGTCGGGACAGTCCAGGTTAGAGGGAAACAAAACAAGTGTGATTATCTCAAAAAGAGGAGCAGAGGCAAGGGGGTCCAGTTTCTCTGGATCTAGATCAGTGTAAACACTAAGACAATGCTGTTTGCATGAGCTCTTCACACCTGTTTTGTCTGATCCTACTTGTCCTTGCAAACTCAATGACAGCATAGGTGGGAATCCTCTGTAGCTACATCAGAATACCACAACCACCAGATGCAGTCTGAGAATGGCATCTGTGTTTACATACATTCAGTCTTTACCCACTAATAAACCAATACAGTGACCCAACCGGGATCCAAGCAGCTGGTCATATCACAGCACCTCTGTTTTTTTCCTTTCAAAAGAAATTTCCCCACAGGAATCCATAAAGGATACCTAACTAACTCTTGTAGTTTCCCTGTGCCTGCTGGAGGTGGCCCATTACAACAATTAATTGGAGTAACACCTTAATTTTTGGCCTATGATTCTGAAAACTGAACCTAATGCCACTGCCTGAACTGAACTGGTGACCAGGAGAATGTGCTGACAAGCCACAGCCATCAAACGTCTCTTCTGTGCAGCTCACTGCCAACATCAAACCACTCAGCTACTGCTGCTGGGCATTGGCTTGGAACTCGATGACATAACCATGTAACACATACCCAGGTTTCAAATGCTGGATATGTAGCTGTTGTAGGTTTCGCAACTGCACATTTAATGCTTGCAGCCAAGTGCAAGCTCCGAGTTGTTATTTGTGAGAAATAAGTTTGATATTTAACTGTTTATATTGTGATTTAAAAAAAAAATAAATCCACTAGGAACTTTCCAGGTGTAAAAACTGACCATACTGCAGAAAGAAGGTGATGATATGCACTGGCGCCTCATGTATTTCATATGGGCCTATATGAATCATAACTCCAGTAACCTTGCTACCAACGTTGCAAGGCAAATTCTCCATGCTATCCATTAAAATTTCAAAGTACAGTACCATGGTCAAACAGATGGGACAGGGAATTTATCACCTTAACAGGTGCAGGTGATATCCACTGGAAGTGGTATGAACCCCATCAATAACTGAAAATATCAGACACCAGTGAAGGAAACAGGCTTGTAAGTTCTTACTTCGATCAAGTACAGCCATTGAAAATGTTTTAACATGCAGACATGAGGGTGACATTTTGGCAGAGGGGAGAATAATTTATGATAATTGATCAAGCTTGGCTAACACATTGCACACACACAGAAAACAGGAGAATATCAAACTCGATTACACATTTGGAGAAGTCTTTGCTCTGTATTTTTTTTCAAGTTTGCAGTCAAGGAAAGATAAGCCCTTTGAAAACTACTACTGCTACCCAAACATAGTCACTCATCTGCAACGAACGACCTTGCTTTAGGAGAGAGTCCATGTTCCAACACAGAGTCGCCCTGCCTATACTCACCTGGCATTAAGACTTTAGGCATGGTGACGCTCTTCCACAAACACGCTCCCTAAGGACTGGCAAAGGCTGGTCAGCCGCTGAACCACTGTAGTGGGGAAGTGTGGAGCTCTGTGCCTGGCCTCTCCAATATTAAGCACTCTTTGCCTCCCATGTAACCAGAGCCCGCTGTGCCCACACAGGATATGCCTGGATGCAACAGGCTCGTATGTGTGCAACTCTATTTTAAGTTGTTAACGTGCACCGCGGGCTCACGATAGGCACAGCCTGTGGAGAAAGAGAGGGGAATGAAGGTAACAGGCCTGGCATTATATAAGACTGATAAGTGTATAAGTGTCTCAGCACATGGTTGTTTGGTTTCTAGAGGGGTGGTCACATGCAGAAATTTAATGGAGACAACTTGATTTTTGTAACTGCTTTTTTAAGGATTCCCAACACACCTATCTGTCCAAGGCTTTCTAAGCTTCCAGAGCTTATAAAGTATGCACCTTTAAGGCTGCCAAGTGGTGGTCAAGTGTTGTCAATAATAACACGATCTAAGCTCCAAGCTGCAAATCCACACACAGTGGCACAAACCTAACCTTGCCCTGAGAATGGGAAGGAAATATCCTTTAAAATAAACAGGAGACTTTAGCCACATGTCTCAACCAGTGAGGTCAATGTCCCAGTTTCTTATTACTACCCACGCAAATGGAGTTGGACAGGGGTTATGTTTTCACTCCATTCTGTCTGTCTGTCAGCTTGTTCGCAGGATTTCTCAACAAGGTATGGGTTTGCACTAAACTTGATGGAAAGGTTTGTCATTTGCCAAGAAATAGGTGATTATCTTTTCCTACTGATTGGTCAAAAGGGGGCATGGCAGTGGGCATCACAGATCACCTAAATGCATATAAGTTTTGAGTGGATTCAGACATTTTAGGGGACATAAACATAAGAAAAACACATTTTTTGTGGAGGGGGTCTTTGAACAAAAAACATTCATCTTCAGTCAAAAGCATGAAAAGTAAAAATTGACTAAAGCTTAGTTTAGTCAACAGTGTGACATGGAAATGGCATATCTTGAGTACTGCAAAGGATTGGCAGAGGTATGCATTTCACGGAGTGCTTTCTAGTTAGATTTTAAATGCTTTTGTTGGGGCTGAGTATAGAGTACACGAAAGAGGAAGCATGTATACAGTGGCTTTAAGTCAGTGCAACCCTAGAACTCTGGAAACTTTGAACTTGCTATCCTGTTCCAGCTAACACCAGTGACAAATGGCCTCGGTGATGCATTTATGGATGTATATCCACCTAATACCTGCACTAAAGGGCATCGTGGCCACATGAGGCGTTATCTCCACAGTTTAGCTGAATTACCAGGACATATCATCATCCCGAGGAAGAGGTCACTTAGGGTGAGGGTTTTCAATTTGAAAATTATCCTTGGCTTAAAATATAAATCACCTCAACTGTTTTTTTTGCTGTGGCCCAATTTTCACTTTCTTGACCCTCCCAGAAATTGTTTGTTCAGACAAGCTTGTCATTTGCTCTATAAATGGTCGAGATAATGGCTTTCTGCTGGCTAAGCAGCAGGAGAAATCCCTGTCCCCACTACCCAAACTTTATCATGGCTGCCCACTTATATATTACTCATCTGCTCCTCAGTTCATCCCAAGAAGCTCTGCAGCCAACATTTAACAAGCCATCTATTTTTAGGGAACGTGATCTTAAATGTCAAGCCTCCTGTTTCAGAACTAGTGAAAGGGATCAAATGAGATCTGGCCGGTCAGGATGGAGGTGGTAGGTGGGTGGACGTGACACTGATGTACCAGTTTAGCCAGTTAAAATGATGCCAGATTAGCTTCGATAACTTCTAAGAAGCCATTAGGACATTTGGTAGGCACAAGAAAATTGCATGTGACATGCAATTTGAGAAGACAGCTATTGAGGACAACTTCAAAACTTTTAAACATGACACTGACACTACAGGTTAAGTGTTTATCGATAACAATATTAATTATGTACACATTAGAATTAAGAGTAAGACAACTTTCAAAACAAGGGTCAGGCTTAATCCTCTAATAATAAATCATGTCTTGTTGTCTGCCAAGTCAAGGCTTAGTTGTCATCTCAAAATAGTGATACTGACACCTTGAGGTTGCAGACTGAATGTTTTGCCAAACTGCCTCATGAAGAAGTTCAAGTTTATTTAGTCTCAAATCACTGTTTACAGTCTCAGAAAATAAGTATTCCTTATTATGCCTCAGTCCCTGGCCACCGTCTTTGTCCAGCACTGTCAGCTGATGAAGTGAACTTTAGGAACAAACTATTCCAGGCAAGCGCCAATTAACGCATAGACTACTATGAATGGAACAATCTGAAGAATTTCCTCAAACAGGTCAGACTGTTTCTCACCATGAAGCTGAGAGACCATCAGCAGCTGGACGTGGTTTACACGGGCAGCAGGGAGCAGCGAGTCCAAGTGTCCCGTTTCATATTACCCCTATCATCATCACCTCTTGGGAGGTGGGACTGTCAGACGCTACCAAATTACAACAGGTGCTCCCCTCTCCAGTTATTCAAACAGTATTTGGGTATACAGATGACTTCCCAAGTTTTTAACGTTTCTGATCAAATTCGAAGACAGCAGTGATGATCTAGAACAAATGAACACTGAAAGTTGTCAGAATCCAACACGGACATCTCCAAAAGTATGTTTTCAACTGCAAAAATGTATTAATGTTTCCAACTGCTGTAATGATTCATTGCCTTATAACAATGCATTGTTTGGTATCAAACAGAATGGGCAGCAAGTTCATTCTCCAAGTCCAAGTTGGAAAACATCTGAAACGTCTGCCCCTCCCACTGTGGAGCAGGCACACAGAGGCTTCCAAACATAATTCAAGCCCCTGCTGCACTCCAGTGGTATTTATGGCTTAAAGGCATTGTCTGCAAGTGCTGAGTGCAGAGTGTATTGCATGCAACGTCTTTTATCAGGGTGTTTGATTTGTCATGCGATTCTCAAGGCCCAATGGTGTGACTGAAGAGACACTATGATGCCATGATACATGATGGCATGATCAGGACAGCAGAAAAGACAAGAAAGAATGAGCAGAAAGGCTAATCCAAAATATGTTGAACAGAAAATCTGAACTAGAAATTAATCACAAAAAAATCACAAAAATCTGATTTCAAAAGAAGAACCTCTATCTCAGTTTACAAGAATGAATGGGACCTAAGAATACTCAGCAGCCCTCAGTCAGCAACGTATGAGTCTCTGCTTGATAGTGACAGCTCAATTTAGGCAGCTTAAAATACCAGCATGTTTACATGTGCTGCTTTGATTAAAATCACTCTTCCTGTGAAAAAGATAAAGAGGAACACCCAGATCCAAGAGGAGCATAAATACCTAATCTTAACTGGTGGCCACAAGAGCACAGCGCCTGGTTGTTTGTAGGCAAAACAAGATTCTTAGCATTGTTAGGGTTTCATTCCATGACGCATCTCCCACCAATTATCCTCAGCATAAACATCCAAAAATAGGTTGTTTTTCTCCATCATTCAAGTTTTACAGAACCCCATGCAAGCTCAAACAATACCTGCTAATTGAACTGGCTCAATGCACCAGAAATTGGTACAAATGCATATGCATAAAGTGCATATGCTGGGAGTCCTCAGCCTGTGTCAACTGAGGAAACCAATTTATTACAGCATAACACTTTTTTTTTTATCACCAGACAAACAAAAGCCTTAACATATAATTATTTGTTTGGGCACTGATTCTCACACCAAATACAAAGTTTTGTGCCTGATATTGCAGGGCATTCAAATATCAGCTAACTTCATGCATCCTCTCATGAGAATCCTTTCAATTTGCATGAAGTTGATAGGAAAAGAAATGTTGTTTTTCACTGTTGTTCAGCCCCATGCTAGAAAGAAATTGTTTTTTTTTTCATCTTCTTTCAGAAATACTTTTTTTTCTCTGTGTTGTTCAATTTCTGCTGAAACACAGACTAACTCAAACTATACCTGCACATTCAATTGACCTATTATGATAGAAACTGGTACAAATGAAAGTATATGCTGGTATCCTTCAAAGTGGTTCAAATTGAAATAATAAAATGAGGCTACTAATTTATAACATCAATGCACATTTATAACATAGCAAAAAAAAAGCCTTGAGACATGATTATTTAAGTGAAACTGCTTCACACACCAAATAGGTTTTGTTTAAACCTTGCATTATACATTGACACTCAAATAAAAAATAACTTATTGCATCCTCTGTGACTACTGAACACAGACTTTCTTTATGAAAAAAAATTACAAACATTGATTTTGGATGTAATCAAGGCAAACAAAACAGTGAGGAAATCCTGGAAATAGATAATAAGTTAGTCAGGTGTTTATAGGTTGCAGACATCAAGAAGTCCCTGCGAGGTAAGAATATTCCCACCTATTCCTACAAAGGATCACAGCGGACTGAAGCTTATGCCAACATTCCCTGTGTGGAGGGCAGGGAGACACCCTGGACGGGATGCCAGTCGATCCCAGGGCCACGAATGTAATCTTAGAGCCATGATATAACAAGACCATGGCCAGTGAAGGGTGGAAAGTAATCTAGAAATTGAGTTTTTTTGTTTGCTGTTGTCTTTAAAAAAAATCACAGAGGTGTTACATTCGATTCAAGGTAAGAAATAGGACACTAATGTCAAAACCACTCATAGAACTCATTGTACTTAAAGGATTCCTTTCCTGTCATTCAATTTCATATAAATTTAAGTAAGAATTGATTTGTTATTGAACTCTCCCTGGCAAACAGGGATCTGTGCATGAGTGGGTGGGCTCGCACACTGTCTGCCAGTGGTGGATGCCTTCAGGAATTTTAATTGGTCTTAATTGCTCCACTGTTGCTCCCAACCAGACAATCCAGTCCAACAGAGCGCTAGCGCAGACTGGTCTCACCACCTCTCGATCAAAAGGTAAGTTCTTTCAAACATAATTGTGTTTTTGCTATTTGTTGAAGGCAAGTTCTGACTTGAGAACACCTGAGAAAGAGACTTTCATGTTTCTCCTCCATTAAGTGTTACTGATTTTTGGTGTGTGTGTGTGTGTGTGTGTGTGTGTTAGCCATCTAACAACAATCTGGCTTTAACTGCCCTCAAGCCTGAACAGGACATAGTGGGCAGACAGATTACAGTGAATGGTAATGAGGGTCATTTGGCTGTCTCCACCACTTCCCTCATAGGGAAAGTATATGCTACCCGACAAACAGCCAAACTTTTACAAAACTCCTTTTCTTATATCACAGATTAGCTACACAATGGAAGTGAAGGTGTCTGTGGATGGTGTCCCACGTGTGGTCTGTGGTGTTACTGAGAAAACAACCTGTCAGGAGGTGGTCATAGCTTTGGCTCAAGCCCTTGGTGCGTATGCCTGCAGTTCAACAAACTGACAAAATGATCAGATTTCCTGATGTGAAATGTTGAGCAATCTGACAGCTGCACTGACTTCATCCTGTTTAGGTCAGCCAGGACGTTATACATTGCGGGAGAAATTCAAAGACTTTGAGCGGAGCATGACACCCGATGAACGCCTCCTGGAGTCACTTGAGAAGTATGATCAGCAGGCCAAGGACGTTCAGCTCACTCTGCTTCACAACGGACCCTCTCTCTGGGATGGAATCAGCAGGGCAAAAGGTGGCAGATACCAGCCTTGCCCGCAAATGAGAAAAAAAGATGCAGGCGCCAGAGTGCGAAGGGGTAGTGGTTCACTAAGTTTGCATCGTCGAAGTTTGCCACCACTATCCCGTTTGCGACAGGAAGCTGAGCAGCCATCAGAGGACCAGAAGAAGCCTAAAAGAAAATCTTTGACACTCATGGAGGAGGCCTGGGGATGGCTGGAGAGTCTGGGTAAAGGTAAAGTCCACCTCTCTGACAGCAATAAGGACAGCAGTAAGAAGAGTGATAAAAGGAATCGTTGCTCCATGGATGTCTCTGTCACTGTTGACAAGGATACTTCAGCTCCACGTAGTTTTTTAAGCAAAGTCAGAGGTCAAAAAAGTTCCAAACCAAACTCGGATCACCAAACGTCCTGTTGTATGGGAAATCAGACGAGGGATAAAGAAAACAAACATCCTAAGAAAGCTTCAGGAGCAAAACCTGATGATGACCAGTTCAGTTCAAGCTGTGCTAAGAAAACTGAAAATATTCTACGAGAAACCATAATGTGTCAACTTGCACGTTTGCAAGATTTACAGCTCCAGATAGCAGTTGTAGATGAAGAGATTAGAGAGCTTGAGGGTCAACAGAGGGCCAGGAAAGCTGAGCAGGAAGCCCAGCAGAAAATGATTGAAGAAGAGACTGAGCAGATCCAGTTCTGGGAGAATGAGCTAAAGGCAGAAGAAGTTTACGAGAATGATTTGCAGCAACAGTTCCTGGAGATGAGGCAGAAGGCGGTGGAGTGCAAGGCCAAACTGGAGGAGTATAGACGCAGAATGCAGGGGCTTGTTTTCTCTGGGGCTCAAAAAGTTATCCAGGATTCAGAAATGATTCCAAGAAAAGGAAGCGCAAACACTGCTACAGAGATTTCAACAGTTTCAACTAAGGACGTCAATCAGCGAAGATCTGACTCAGACAGTGATGTAAATATCGACAGGAAGTTTCCGCCCAAAGAGGACTCCAATCTTCCTTATGCTCCAGTTGCTGGCAACCAGATAAAGGAACGACGGCCAACAGGACCCACAGAGCTCAGGGAGTGGTGGGCACGTTGGTCTGAGGCCCAAAGCCCCACATCAGAGACTAAAAGGAGGGCCATGCATCGCTCTGAGCTCACAGTGTATCTGGGCAGCACAAAGGTTTAACCTTTTGAAACATGAGCAATTTCACTAAATTTATTTCAAAAATATAGCAAAAATGCCAATGTGCAAATGATCAAGACATGACCAGAAAAAAGGGAGGGAAAAAAGTACATTTACAGGAAAATGATCAGAAAATCAACAAAAAAGATAGATGTGGTTACAGCAACAAATTAAGAAATTACCTGCAAATTGTCAAAAAGGAAAAAACAGTAAAAAATTACAAGAGAACATTTGTGATTTTTATAATTGTTTGAAATTGCAAAAAACTGCCAAACGACTTACCATAAAATTACCAAGAAAAGAAAAACCCAACCTTCCCTCCAAAATTACAAATAAAGATATAAAGCGAATTTTGTTCAGAGGGTTAAATAAGAAGGGTTTCAAAGGTTTAAACAATGGCTGAACTAAGAATCAACATGGGGAATGTCCCAGACATATTCAATAAATATTGCTCAAAATATCAAACACTGTGTGAGGTAATATTAGATCTGTATCAGTGACTGTGTTCATGCAACTCCATGTGAAAGCTGTCTCTGCCAGCCTGAAGCCTAATCAGACACTAGATGGCGATGAGACTGCATGCATCAGCTCATGGCCTCGTTGTAACTGCTGCTGTGCCAATCACAATGTAGATCTCCCTAGCCCTGCACCTGAAGAACAACCTCAAGCAGGTTTCAGTGTACAAAACATGTTTTATGTTTGTTTTTTTGTCTGCACACAATGTGAATAAGGGAACAACATTCTATGTGACATGATCAACTTGGTGTGATATTTTCACAAATGTAGTTTTTCTGCAGTTAGAAATAAAGACTCAAAAATAAGGACACAGGTGTTCATGATTTTCATAAAACTTTAATTCAATTGTTTCATTCAAGACCATTAACAAAAGTACATAGAACCTCTGTATGTGGTTCAACTGGAACCCAGTGATCTCCAAAGTTGAAATAAATTGACTGTAACTTAATGTGCATAGAGACACAACAGCCCACCCACCAATGTCTCCAGAACACAACAGATATCCTGATTCTTATGCTTTTTTTTTTTTTTTTTTAAACTTAATTATCTCTAATACTGTGTTACCTTTCCCCTTCTTTAAGTTAAATTTGTTTTGTTATATTTTGAAGTTTGAATCTTTCACTAAGAAAAAAAGCACACATTACATACAGTATATTTCAACCCACAGGTATCTGGGATGCATACCAGTATTATTTCTACTAGGGAAAAAAGCCACCCTAAGATTGTTCTTAATATTTTGGCGGTTGGCTGGGGACAGAGGATACATCTAATTTTTTTTGTTTTGCTTGTAGTTTTTAGGCACCTTATTCTTACTTTATTCATTATTAGCAGATTGAGTTTCAATGGAAAAAAAGCAAAAATATGTGCAAGAAAAAACAAAACAAAAAACAACTGTATAAAAGAACTGCGGATATAAGATGCCAAAAGGAATTCTGCACCTGGGAAATTGCTTAAGTGGAGCAAGTGAATACCAAAAAGGTATCTAAAGGCTCCAGATTGGTAAAAGTAAATCCCATTAGATTAACTACTTTGACATTCACATACATGTCTCTCTCTCTCTGACACACACACATATGCTCACACACCATGCTTTCACTTCAGCTCTTGGATAAAGCATTTTAAAACTGCTCAAAAAACCGAGCAGAGAAGTATCCTCAGTTTAAGCTCGCACATAAGAGAAATATGATCCTCCTTATGGAGGGAACTTCGCTTTGCTTTATGTGTCTTGTAGGAAAGCATACAGTAGTGGAAACTTGACAATGACACCATTTAAGTTTCCATGAGTAAAGGAGCAAAACTATAGGGGGGAAAAACAGAGCAGATGCTCCAAATACATGCCAGCAGTCACACTCATTCACCCACGCAAACTAAAGGACAGATTGCAGGTGCAGAATTCCAGACAAAGCAGATTCATAAGATAGGGACAGAGACAGACACACAACCGTCACTCTGATTTAGAGAGGCAGGGCCCTCAAAAAACAAACACCTCCATTACACACTATAACCAATTCTAGGATACATCACACACACGCAAACACTCAGAGATCCCATGTATACTGCAGTGTCAACTCATTATTAATCATCATACATGGGAGGCAGGGAACTGTGGAATGAGAAAAGTTCCTCTGCAGGTATAACAGGGACAAAGGTTACACATGCCGGTTACTGTATGTGTGCGCATGTTTTATGTGTATGGGTCTGTGTGTGTACAAGCATGTGTCAAATCAAAAATCCCTTTTCCCCTGCTGTTGCCTATTGGGATAGCATTCCTTAATGAGCCCACCAGCACCAAGTGGGGTGAGTTCTATTGCTCAATCAATGACACCAGGCTGGCGAGTCTTCCGCTCCACGTTGAAGCCCTGTAGAAAAAGGAAAAAAAGGAAGCATTTAGTTAGTTGAAACTATTCCAACAGTATTTGTTGGTTCCAGAAAGGAAAATTCAAAAACATCCTTAATGCTGCCAACAATTGAACTCCAGATCGATTTAAAAACCAAAAATTAAGAAACAAAGCTGTCAACACCCATCCATTTTGGACTTGTCAGACTGCGTCACATGGTGAATACCGGAGGGGTCAGAGTGTGTGTTATCAGCTTCCAGTGATGCTGGTGATGGCTTGAATAAAGACATGTTTGTGGGAGCTTAACAGCCAATGCAATACTTAGTCAATACAGCCTGTCAAACATGCCCCCGACAATTTTCTTGTAATTAATTATACACTGCTACTAAACAGTATATAGGTCAGATACGCATAGAGCTCTATAGTATTCCCAGTGAAAAGAAGTAAGTCCATGTCTTGTTTTGCACAGATATGACAAGTCTGGTTGCCTGCTCTATGATGCCACTGACATAACCAATTTGTGGACCAGCTGGTGATAGACAAGTGAAAAAAGTGCCTTCTGGGGGCTGTCAGGGTGTTAAATCACTTTGTGGGTTCAACTGTTGGATATTGAGTTTGTGTGCATTTAAGCATCCCTGCAATCCTGAGATCAACTGCTGAAGTAACTGATAAAATTTTGGCCACAATCATCTCAAAAACATGGAAAAATAAAGCTAAGGTTGAAAAATTAACAGACATATTCTTTGTGGACCTGTAAATAGCCTTATTCCTACCAAATCCGAAATTTTTTTCTGATTGTAAAACTGACAAACGTGGCAGTGACAGTGCTGTGTACCTTTGAGTTGTCGGGACCACGGGGCTGCCTAATAATGACCAAGCGGGGGGCACTGGCGTCGTCAAGGGTGATGCTCTTCAGTCGGTTGACCAGTCGGTCAGGGCGTGGGGTCACCACCGGCTTGGGTCCTTCACTGTAAGGATTTGTACATCATATGGGTTGAGGTTGGACAGAGGCCACACGATTTCCCACCATGCCAATTAGAAAAGTTAACCTTAACTTTCAGCCTGTGTATTCTGTCCTGCTTTAAACTGAAATTCCACTAGTATGACCAAAATAAAGAACTTTCAGGATGATACCCAACTAAAATACAAAACGTCTACACTAGTCCCTTAGCCCTTTACTCACCTGACTCTCCGCACATTGCAGGCACTACATTTTCCTGTGCGTTGATTGAGGATAACTGAGAACTCCACCTCATCCCCAGTCTGGAGCTCCAGGCCATCCTGCACTTCTTTTACATGGAAGAACAGCTTCTTGCTTTCACCAACTTCATATGTGATGAAACCAAACTAGGGACAGCAAGAGAGAGCAAACTTAATATCCATAATATCTATAATCTCCTAATTATTCCAATATGGTAGTCTTTGATCACTGCAAAAACCTTAGCCCCACAGTGATTAGTCACTGTAATACGACAGTTTCCAGTAGGATACAATATGTTTTCATTGCTTCTAAAAAGCAACACAGACTCCTACCTGGTCTTTGACACACTCCACCAAGGCTCTGCGCTGGGGAACCACATTACAAGCCATCTTCTGTCCAGTCTGGGCTACAGTGCACACCTGGAACTTCACCATTTCTCCTTTCTGCAGACAATCTGCCTTGTTTGCCATGCCCATGATGCCAAAAGGATAACTTTGGCCTTTAGTTGCACCTGATTGAGTCACAACAGACAGAGGGTCATTTCCATGCACCAGGATTTTCACCATTATTGAAGTGTGCTACATACTCATGCCATGACTGAGACCCACCTTCCTCTGTGATCTCAATAAGCCCTTGGTACTCTGTCTGGGAGGGATCCACACTGCGCAAAGGACGGATGACTTTCCCCAGCATTACTGTCGCACCTACATCCTCACCAGTGCCATTCACTAAAGGTGGACATCACACAATTTCACTCACAGGGACTCAAGTATGATGTAAGTTAAGGTTATAAAAAATGCATCAAATATGAGTCATATTTGATGCAAAATAGGAAAAGAAACAAAAACAAACAAAAAACACACAGCTGGAATTCCAACTGATCCTACCTGCTGCCACTTTGGTAACCTTCTCAGCACTGACTTTGTTTCCTTTGCCCTTGGAGAGAGTGTACTCCACAGTGTCACCCAGCTCCAAGTTCTCCAAGTCTCCACACAGCTCACTGGAGTGGACACAATAAAAAAAAAACATCTACATCAGCAGATAGTGAGCAATAAATTGTATTTGATATCCATACATGCCTGAAGTAAAGTATTTACAGTTAATGCAAAGACAACTTGAGAAAAAAACTTTACCTGTAATGAAAGAAAATCTCTTGGTCGTGATTGGCGGTCTCAATGAAGCCAAAGTTGTCCTTCAGTGTGGCGACGAATCCTTGCAGTCTCTTTGTGTTGGTGGCATTACGGTTGAGAATACGGATGGAGACTGCACTCTGCTGGCCGGTTCTCTTCACTTCATTGATGGAGAACTCCACCTAGAGGGCAAACAGATTGAGTCATACAGTTTTCCTTCAGTTCAAGCATGATGACCTTGTGTTCTGAGGGAACTAAAACTGTACAGCACATCACTCTGATGTGCAACCACACTTGATGATTTCGTCTTTTTTTCCAGCACAATATATTTCAAAGTTTGAGTAAAACGACCTTCACATCTAGAACAGGGTAAGTATCAAGTCTGTCATACATGCACTACAACTCTAAGCTTATCTAGGAATGATCCGAAAGAGCTGCATGTGTGAATACAAGTGTCTGAAACAGATGGAGTGGACATTAAACGGACTTCACTCTGCCAGCTCCCTTGTACACGAGTGGGAGAGTTGATGACAGTTCTATGATGTGACAATGTGCTGTAAACACAACACTGTTATTTCCACTGCGTACGTTTTGCATCATATTCTTCCTCCTGCACGGTGTCTACCCAAGTACCATGCCTCAGCTAAACCAAACAGTATTTCAAGTAGGTGAGAATGCATCTGACACGGACAATCTCCTGGTGTGTGGTACAAGTGTGAAAGGGTGTCCAAGTGTTGAGAGTTCATATGAGAAAATGGCTTTAGATACCTTATCGCCCACCAGTGGGTGGCAGGCTCCCTCGAGGTCCTTGGCATGATATGAAACAGTCAGCTTTACTCCACAGTCTTCATATGCAATCACTCCCTCCTCGGTTTCCTGCAGAGGGTGCAACAAATCAGCCATTTAAACCATTACATAAACTTTCTCCTACTGCTGCTGAGGTAAGCACCCATTACTAACTCTTGCTGACCCCGGTCAGGTACACCGCAGCTAAGGATGCTACAGGGCTACGGTTTTGTGGTTTAAAGCACTGAACCACACTGACAAACCAGATCACTCCTTACTCAGGCTGAGTAGTCTGGCTAGCCTCTTCACTGCAACACCGTGGGTTTTCAGCCAAGGTGGTGTGAACATGTAAAAATCTCAAAGACGTCAAATGAAGCATCTTAACACTAGTAGTGTGTAAGTACAAAGGTAGTGTACATTTATGCAATGCGAGCATATGAGAGACACCAATGTGTACAACACCATATTCTTTAGCACCGAAGTCAGTTAGCAAGAGCTTAGACAACTGCTATAGCTTTGCTACCAAATGTGATGAGTTGAAGCCTACAATGTAGGGCTACACAATTACATCTATTTTAATTTAAACAATTAACTGGGAACAGTTTTCTAGTAATGAAAGGTTTTGTAGTTTTGAAGTAGAATGCACCCAATATCAAATTCTCTCATTTACCTTCCACAGATATGCACAATGGATAATATGAACATGTCTGTTATTTCACCAAAACAAAAAATTATGCTGACCAGGCTGCTTTCTAGACAAACAAGTTGCTTTGTGTTTGAAGTTAAACTTTCAACACTTAATTGCCTTAATTGTAGAAGTGGGTATGGCAAGAAAAATAAATTACTGAGATGAGATAAGACAAGAACATACTATTACAAATTTATGAACAACACTAACGGTGAAAAGTATCATTTCTGTTAACAAGGGGCGAGATCACTGCTAAAAGATAACCGCAGATGAATATGTAAATAGGTTCATTACTGCTGAATCATTTGCGCACAATGGGCATTATTTTCCATCTGTACAATACTCTGTCAGTGCATTGAGTCTATGAAAACACTTTCTATTTGCAAAATCAGCCTAATGTTCTCCTGGGCCACAGTGAGGGAATAGGGGTGCAATAAACCACAATGAACCAGTTGCCTTCAGAAATCAAGAATTTCAGCAACCAATATGGAAGAGGAAATTTTATGTCACTGCTGATAACTACAGTCAATCAGATACATGGCATTTATAAGATATCCCTTACAGTAATCAGTGGGAAAATGATAGAAAATGCTGCAAACCAGTATTACATCTCTGATACAATAAATCATTTTGATAAACAAAGTTATGCTATCAGTGGGTTAACACATTACCCTGAAAACAGGCCTTCTCACCATCTGTTAAATCAATAATTTCCAGTTCAGTTCGAGATCCTGCAGAGCGGTGACTCCATTTTTTCTGAAAGCTGATTGCGAGGAGGCAGGCCTTTGACATTTTGGTCTTAAACCTGACCATGACCTGTTCCACAGCAGGCTAGCATAGCTTACCATAGTGATCCACTACAGCTAAAAGTGAGCCGCTTTCATGAGACCAAGAGACCAGGGCAAAGCCCAAAGTTAGCTCACTAACCCACATATCTACCTTATCAAGACATGCCCCAGGTCCATTTAAGAATCAACTTTTCCTCATGTCAAACTACTACTCACTGCCAGTGAATATCATTCATAGGGAAACAAAGTACATTTAATTTTCTGGTAAAGCAAAATTAGGCCAATTAAAAACACCAATCATATTGTTTCTGACACACTTCCAAAACTTTATAAAAATGAAAAAAGGCCTGTACTCTGATTCACCTATGTGTCTCATCAACGGGAGGTAAACCGCACAGGAATGTGCTCATCCTGTGAAAGTATTCCCTGCAGCAATTTACAAAGCTCCTTCTCATGTACTGCTTACATATGGCAGTCTGCTGCCCCCTTTTGGCTTGAGGATGAGCTTCACTTTCCAACAAGGGACACATTGATTTTTCATGAACAACTTTAAGCCACTGCGATGGACTGGCGACCTGTCCAGGGTGTTTCCTTGCCTTCCGCCCATTGAGCGCTGGGATAGGCTCCAGCAACCCCCCGCGACCCTTGTGAGGATAAAGCGGTTTAGAAAATGGATGGATGGAACTTTAAGCCAAGTGAAACACAATGAGAAATGGAACGTATAATTTAGAGACAAATCCAGCTGCCTCTTTGAAAAGCTATGAAATATTTCAGAAGAAACAAAGGAAAATGTTGGCCGTTAAACGATTTATGCTGTGAGAGCAGTACCTGCTCCCAAAATGATGAAATAGTCAAGACATAATTGTGCAGCCCTACTAATATCAAACCTATATAAACTCAGCCTCCATGTTCCTAATGTTAATTGGTAACACCAAGCCCATGCTGTCCACTAAAAAGACAAGCAGGCATTCAGTGGGCCAGAGGCCTACAACACTGACCTTTTCAACAGCTTTACCCTTGAGAAACAGGAAAAACAGACACCCATTAGACACTGTAGTGTACTACTGAAAACTACTTAATGTTCTCACACTACATTATTTGTTAATTTTGGAATTTGTCACATAAAGTGATTAGGTCTAGGAACTGTGTAGAATTATTTCTCAGACTAAATGTTAGTGTATGCACTGCACCATTATACATTCACCAACACAAAAGATTTTCTCTAGAATACGTGCAGCGTTATTTCTCTGTGGGATGGCTTCATGCAAAAGATCTCAGTCCTACCTTGTCTTTTTTCTAATGAAGAAAGTAGCATGAGAGATTTGGTAGTTTGGAGGAAAAAGCAAAAAGGAATATTAGAGCTAAAATTGGCCATCAACCCAAATGTTTGGGGACGTGGA
>OMLB01063360.1:0-12101 GCA_900302555.1 Myripristis jacobus | reverse complement strand
GGGGACGTGGAGAATCTCTGAATGCACTGGGTGTCTGATCAATTTAGGAACAATGGGGTGGGGGGACAGAATACTGTAAAATACTGAGCAATGAGTTACCTTCTCCTTGCTCTTGCTGGGACTTGCATTTTTTGTGGTGGCAGCCATAATTTCTTTTTCCACCACACCCACAAAACGCTGCTCAGACTGGGTGTGGAAAGACACGGTGCCCTTTGGCAGCTTTTTGATGCGCACTGCATGGTTCCTCTGGGCTGACAGCATGTCCTTAAAACGACAAAACATATTTTAGACTGTTAACGACAAACACTTATTTTAATTAAAAGCCTGCTTCAGTAATAATGCTGGATAAAAAAGGGGAGAGAATGTAAGATGATTTACAGGCACAACCGTGAACTCCACTTCATCAGAAATGTGCAGCTGGCTCTCCTCCAGGACTTCACTGAAATGAAAAAACATCCTGGCGTCGCGATCCACACACTTGATGAAGCCAAATCCATCACGCATGGCAGCAATCACCCCCTGGAAGACAGAAAATAGTTTGAGAGGTTAAGGCTAAGGAGGATCACTTTGTGATTTAAAATTCACATCAATATTCTCTTGGTTCTCCCTGTTCCTCACCATCTCACGGGTCTCCTTGGTGAAGCTGAAGGTGTCTGAGAGGATGTCGATGTTGGTGGCCCGCTCCAGCTTGTCTCTGCGATCAGTGGAGATGTTGAACTGCACGTGGTCTCCCTCCAGGAGGGTCACCTTGGACTTGGTGTCCTTCTCCCCAAACAGCAGTTCTTTGTCGGTGAAGCCAATCCTGGCACTGATGCGACCTGGTAGCGGGTCATTCTGCGGAGGTGGAGGCATTGAGTTTTGTGTTATTTTTTGTTCATGGAGCGCCACCGATTTAGATAAAGTTGAAGGCAAGTAGAAAATTCAGCCAACTGCCTTCCAAAGACCTGAGAATTTTTTAAGTGAAAAGTTTTGAAAGTTGAAAGTTTTGTCAAAGTGTGACCTCATACCTGATTTTTCGTTGGAACTTTGGGGATGACCTTGGTGACTGTGCCTTCAAACTGCTCAATGCTGATGTCCTCAAAGATGACTGTCCCTTGGGGGAGCAGTCTCACATCTGTGGCCACTTCCTTACCCTATGGCAAAAAGATAACAAGATAATTCAGTCATGGACAAGTTATGGACAAGTAACAGTCAGTAGAATCTAACAACTATCAATATCTAATTACTGAATTGTTATTAATGAAATGGTCATGATCAAACTGGCCTATAGGCACGTGAATGGCAAAGCTACAAGATACCTACATTTCTGTCTTTGATGGTGAACTCTACATCATCTCCAGCTTGCAGGGCCTCCAGATCACCTTTGAACTCACTGTAGTGAAAGAAGATCTCCTTCACCACGTCAGCCCTCTCAATGAATCCAAAGGCCTCCTAAAAGACAACACAGTTCAACATGACTGATACGTTAACTAATGCCTGATAATAGGGTATTTGTACTGGTTTAGATGGTCCATACCTTTGTGGCACACACCACACCCTGGCACCTCAATTGCTTTTTCTTCACTAGGTGAATGTTATGGGCACTGACCGCACCAGTGCTGAAATATAGAAAGAAAAACACCATTACGACAGGGAAATCCTGGAATTAGTCAAACAATACTGACGTTATGGAATAAAGACTCACTGCTTGTTGGTCTCCATGTAAAAGCTGACTTTATCTCCGGTGTCCAGGTGGATGTTTCCCTCCACATCATCAGGGGTGTAGGTGAGATAGAACACTTCCTGTGGGAAGTCACATCCATGTCAAGCTTTGCGATCAAGGGGGTTAGGATAAACCCATTAACCCTAAGCCCAGCTCATATTCAACATCAGCAAATAGAAGAAAACAAACAAAACAAATTACATACACCAGGGACAGGCAACCATGTGCTGTGGAGGACTGAGAGTACGGAAAGTATGCGGTTTTCATTCAAACTTTGGGTGAACTTCTTAAACAGAAATCACTTGCTGCAGTGTTGGCCCTCCATCAACGCAGCTACCTATCCCTGACATGCATCATATTGTCGATCCAAATGTGAGGAAGCATTTACAAAACCAAGCCAAGCATGGAAAAAATGGACTGCAGTAGTATTTTGCTCAATTCCTAAAAAAGGGACATCAAGAGCAAAATCTCACTCTTGAGCTATAACGTATACATTTTATATTTAACTGATGGCTTGACTTGCTATGATGAAATGTCAGCCACTTCTTACCCCATTTCTCTCATAACAAACACTGCCAGTGGGAACCTGGCCAGGAGCCGACTTTCCATCCAAGTGTGTTGGGATCGCTGAGACAACCTAGAGGACCAAAGAAATCACAAGGGGTGCACATGGTTAAAAAAAGGTCACTGGAGTCATTCAACACAGCTGTACACATAGTTTTTACTCTGCCAGTCTTAGATTTAATTATTGTCATTACAAATGGCTGATTTTCAAATGTTTTCACATTAAGTATTAAGAGGCAGACTTTGTATGTTCCAAATTATAGAAGAAGCTGTGAAAGCCAAATAGCTGAGAGAATGAGTAACCAGTCAATGTTTTCAATTTTGAAAATTCATTTAAAAACCAGCCTTTACAGAGGAATTAGTACAACATAGTGATAAGTCAATCTGATAACAAAGCCATATTTGCATGTGCAAAACATTCATGTCAACAAAATTCAAGCACATTGTAAATTCTGACAAAAATGAAATACACTGGCCTTCCTCAATTGTACAGCTTGGATGGCAAAACCGCTGATAATTACGTTTTATAAACTACACAGGATTTTTTCGTTTTTGACACAGGAAGAATGGAGGAAGACATTTACAATATGCTTGAAAACACACACAAAATCCCTCATGCAAAGACAAAACAACCTCCAACAAACAAGCGACACCAACATCATTGTGACAGACAAGAACAGAGCTAAAAATAAAATGGTGTTCCTTAACTGGATGAATATAACCATGCAGCACAGTAAATGGAGAGGCGTGCGAGTCTGGCCCCACCTGGCCCGCGATGCGCTCCTCTGGCAGAACCTCCGGCTTTATCTTCAGCAGCTTCACTGCTATGGGTTTGCCAGTGCGCCTGTCTGAGGAAACCTCAAACTCTACATCATCTGGAAGACAGCAACAGAGGCAACACCACATTTTAGCATACTTAAAAAAAAAAAAAAAAGTATAACACTTCTTAGATATGCTGAGATAGTGATGCTTAAACCTAGTTGCCACAATATTTAAAGTAGTGTTTTTATGTTTCCGCTTATTTACTCAATTTAAGATATACTTTGAATTACCACTGACCATATCCCAAAACATCCTATATTGTTGTTAGAAGTCTAAATGTATTTTTCCAACGTTCCAGTTAGCCATTTGTTTCCCTTATTTCAGTACTTTATGAAAATCTGCAGCTTGAAAGTAACTTGAGATAGGTATTCCATCATGGTGAAAATTCTGCCTGGGTTTATTTTGTCTAGTAATGTGGTTCAGTGGCGACATTTATTTGAAGAGTCTACAGAGACATTCTGGTAGGAGGCTTGGACATCCAGGATTTAGTTGAAGAGTCAAACCCAGAAAGGAAAAAAAATATAAATATGGGCATTGTGAAGAGGATGTTGGGTGTTTGATATCTTCTTGCTATTAGAAGGATATCACCGTCTTGCAAAATATAAAGTGGCACATGTGTTTATCCGATTTAGTTGTAACACATGAATGCACCATACCTTTCTGTCACACTTAAATGCACACAAAAAAATGTACATCTGTGCCAGAAAATAATCCCTGAAGGAAACATAATTTCTCTGCTGCTCCAGGGAAATCATAAGATACATTCATCATCTCAAGGATTGAATTTTCAAATATATGGACAAGAGATAAATATTTAAACACTGAAAAAAGTATTGCACGTTTTGAAAATTAATGTAGCTACTGTAGTTAATTAAGTAAAACATGCAGTAATAAAAGCACTGTTCTTTGACAGGAAAAAATTCCACAGGTTATATGAATTTAAGTAGAAGAAGCTAATCTCCAAGGGCCCTCACCTCCTATTTTAAGCTCCTGCAGGTTGCCGTTGTACTGGGAACAATGGAAGAAGAGACGTGCTTGACGCTCAGAGCACTGGATGAACCCATAGGAGGTCAGGAGCTTCTCTACTACGCCAGTCTCCCTTATGCCAGGCCCTGTGCCATTGGCATATGCAGTGTGCCCATTGTTATGGAGCATGCCTGGGTCAAAACTCATCTGGGGAAGGCGAGAAAAAAGTGTTACAATACAAGCAATACAGTGTAAACATGGAACTGACAAAAGGATGAAGGCCAGGGTTTAATGCAGCCTCTGATGTCAAACTAAAACAAAACAAAAAAAACACTCCAAACATGCAAGTAAAGCACACATTTGGGGAAGGGGGAAACAAAAAAGGAGGAAAAAACATCTCCCTTTTATAAAACTCCATTAGAGCCTTCTGGGACTATCTGGCCATCACCACTTATGAATAGAGGTGACCACACAGTTGGACAACGCCTTTCACCATGATTCAGACCATTCTCTTCCAATAAAAAACACACTGCATGGTAATTTCTAGTTGGCCTGAAAGAATCATGCACTTGGCTACATTTCACTCCGCATTATAATATATTATTTTAGCCCAAGCCACGCAAGAACTAAGGAAAACAAAAACCTGGTACAAGGACAAGATTAAATATTTGTTAAAAATCTCCATTTCTACCAACCAACCTGTCATTCTGTATCATGAGTTTCAGGTAAAAATATCACTTAGCAAAATCTTGTCAACAAGCCTTGATTGAAGTTGTTTACGGTAAAACTGCAAACCATGCTGTTAGCATAAGACACACGACACCATAGCAGCACACAGGTCTGTAACATCAGCGTGGGCACAACTGAACATGCCCACTTACTGATCTTTGATACAATGGAGTCCGCTTGTGTTTTTTACTCCCTGGATGGGGGTGGCAAGAAACAGAGGAGGAGCGGGGGATAGGCATGGGACCAGTGGAGGTAGATGGGGCAGGGGCACTGTTGCGAGCCACTGGAGGTTCAGAGCAGCCTCTTTCCATTTCTGACACTGGGGCTAGGACTCGGATACGCTGTCAGGAGGGAGCAACAGCTTTGAAAAAGACGCTCTTGTAGATGGTTTGTAGGGCATTTTACTCCTTTAAAAAATAAATTTAAAAAGTAAATATTTTTTTTCTTTTCCCAAGTGTCTGAAACCATTGAGAGCTTACAATTCCACAAAAAAACAGTTATGATCCAACAAGAAGCCAAACAAAATATCTTGTACCTCTCCGTACTAATCACGTAGATGTGTAGCAAACAGTGTTTCCTCACACACTGATTCAAAGAGGCCCACCACAACTACATTTCCATTTCATAGTGACACGGCACTGTACTAAATGTAGATTTTCTCCACTGCTATATGCATATTGCCAATTCTAGCCTAACAACGATATCCAAAGCAATCTAATACTCTAACACTGTGGGAAATCGTGGCAAAAACGAACAGAAAATCAAATGGCCACCAAGTAATGCAAGGTTCACTTGTTTATACCGAAACCCTTACAAGTTTACAAGCACTAATAAAATATGATTGGAGTTAAAAACTATAATGCATTCAGACAGGAATGACTCTAAAGAGTAGGCAGACTGAAGAACTTAAAGGAATGATTTAGCGAGTTCTTCGTGCAGCCAGGTAAGGTGAAATGGTAAAAGTGCAGTGTTGCTAATATTACTGCCCATGGTCAAGTAAGGCAAAAATACAAAGAGGGGAGGATATCAGATAATGCAAATGACAGGTCAAATAGCGATGCATCTACAGTGGACAGTGAGTTGGTGATGGGTTATGGGTTATGAGGGGGGGGTGGTGGGGGGTCCCAGAGCAGCCTCCTCTATTAGATCCTGTCCTGCACTAAAATACTTGGCTAAAACGACCAAACAGATGCTTAGGTCTTTGATTCTTTCATCTACTCTACCACAAGACCTGAAAAGGCTAAAGTAAAAAGGCCAACGTGTCTAAACATTTGATACTGGTAGTCCATAAAACATTTTTGCACCTTTTAGTTATTCAGTAACCCCCTTCCTAAAAAATATTTGATGTGTAGTTTAGCATATATTTGTGTTGTCTTGATACAAACGAATTTATGTAAAGAACAACCTAATATCCTAATACCCAGAAATGAAATTCACTTTTCCCTGTGTTGGTACTTTACTAGGCCAATGAGTATTACGCAAGAGAGAAAAAAAAAGGATTTAAAAAAAAATAAATTTTAATAAATGAAGACAGACAAATTTCTACAACCCTGTAAGAACACCCTTCACCCTGCAATACTGCACCTGAGCAGAGGCTAGTCTCGGGAGCCCAAAAGGGATGAAAGAGGTTAGGCCAGTCATAGCAGAGAGATGCAGGGCAAGGTGGGTGGATGGGTGTTCGATGGGGTGGGGTGGGGGCACGTAGGAAAGAGGTGGGAAGGTGGAACTTACGGATCGGCCGTACGGTGACAGGCTGAGTCCGACAGGGGAGGTGCTGCTCAGGTCAGCGCTAACGAACGCGGTGGGTGGCGACGCAGGCAAGGTAAACTCGACAAAGCCTTTCCAGGGGCTGCCCATATTTTCCCATAAACTCGGACCAAACTTGAGCCCTTGTTGAACTTGATTAGGTGTTTGAATTTTTGTTTGACTGTTATGTAATATTTTTATGTAACCACCCAATGATACACCGCTGGATGTCTGCAAGGGTGAAAAAAGGAACAAAAATAATGGGTAAGGCAGATAGGTCAGCCAGTGTGCCAAGTGTCACATTCACAGGGAAAGGAGATGTGGGCTTTTTTCCCCTCAAGGAGGGGTTGAACAACAGGGAGAATGACTCAAGACGACAGGGTAGGAAAAGGTGCGGGGTGGGTGTGGGAAGTCTGTCAAATAGTCCCAAAAATAAATGGTACAACAACTTGTACTGTTTCGAGATGGCGAAAATTCAGTTTGAGGAATGCCCAGTTGGCCGATGGGAAGTTGCATCAAGATCAAAGTGGAGGTCAATGGTATGAGAATTCAGTCAGAATTCAAGCTTCCAAACTCATCAACAGCTCTTTTAGAAATGGTCATATGTGCAATGGAGGGACTACGTCTGCATGTTTTCATTCCAAATAAACACAGTGGAGTTGCTGCACTTAAATCTGAAAACCCCAAGCCCTTAAGAAGCCACAAATCCAAATACTGTTTAAATATAAGCCAAGTTAAAAATGGTAGTGCATGTGTTTTTGCATAAACTGCATATTTAATCAAGCGAAAAGGACAACTGCATAGTTATTTGTCTTCGGTGATTAAAAACAAACTCTGAATTGCTGCCCCATATCCGCACAGCTGGTCAACTGCATCTGATTTGAGAGCATTCCCCAATCTGTGTTTGCACATCTGAGTGTTAGGTTAATTTACACAAACACTGAGTCAATTTCACCATTTCAAGCTACAAGTTCCACCCAACCTGCCCTTTGCCCCAGTAATTTCTCTTTGCTACCAGGCAACATGCTAATCTCTTTGTAGAAGTTCTAAAATTCCTAATGGGGCTGAGGAAGACCGTTCAGCTGGGGAGGGCCTTCTTAAGATAATTAAATTATTTAAAATGGTCACGACAAACCTGACAAGGTAAGTGGTTATTCTACTCAAAATTACAGGACAGCAGAGCTAATGCCGTTGATGTTTTCTCTCTCAAAGCAACACATTTGAGACCCACCTTTAAATGCTGTCTTGAATCTTGCAGTTGTCAGGATCTCGATGACTATACAGTTGCTGCAGATCTCTTCACGTGCACACACACTTATTTGTTACAGGTTTCTGGCACAAGTTTCTAGATGGTTGCATAAAGCAAAAAAGGGGGAAAATCTAGCGCATAAAAAAAGGCAAACGCAGGTGCAATAACACTGCTTAGAAAAAAATACAATGAAAACAGTGGGAGGAGAAAAGAGGGAGGGAAAGATGAGGAGACTATAGGGGGAAAAAAAACTAGCAGACAGCAGCCCACTCCGCACCCCGGGGTGAGTCGGTGGTGCGGTGAGGATGAGGAGGGCTAGGAGCAGCGTTGGGACGTGTGCTTTGTCAAAGCTGTTGAGTAGGCACAAACTTCTGGTTTCAGATCAGTTATTGTCTTCTCAATAATTGCGCAGGCATAGGATTACTTCTCTTCAGCGTGTTTCAGTCGGGCTGCTGTTGTGTCTTCGTCTTTGGTCGTTTCAGTGTTTGGTTGTTTCTTGTGTTTTGAATCCTTGAAGTGATACTTTTCCCCCGTGACTTCTTGAGAGTTGCAACTTTTTGCTTGTTTTGGGATGTTTCTCTTTAGTTTCTTCGTTATGATCTGAACTTGAAGCAGTTGCGGATGGTACAAAAATTCGGTTCTGTTTCACTTCATACTGTTGAGAAAAGGTAGAAATGGTTAGTTGTTAAACCTGTACTGAACTAATGATTTCAATGACACCACACAATGGTGACTGAGAACAATTGTCTATGCCAAAGCTATGGACTCAACAATGAAGGGTATGAGGGCCAGAAGCTGCGACAATCAGTTTGAGTTGAGATCACACAAATTGAACTATACCATGAAATGACAACGATACATTCATAACTTCTGTCATCAGTAACAGCTCTGACGACAAGTGGCCCTTGGTGTTTTTTGTGAACTCTAGATTCTTTGCCCTCAGCCTCACAAGTATAAAAATAGGTTTTCCTCAGATGCCTCTGGACACAGCCCACAATGCCAGGCAGCTGACTAGATGCAGAAGGCAAGAGCTGTGGATCAACAAGTCCTTGTGCATACTTCCAGCTGAGGCCATGATATTTATGGCACCATTTCTGACCGTGAACATACATTTTATCAAAGAACTTAAGCTGGCTTTACTTGGTGCAACTGTAACACAATTTCAGTTCTGTGTAACTGAGCTGTGACGTTCTGTAGGAGAATCATCCAACAAAAACCATCAGTTGAGTTAAAATGCATCAGATGTGCCATTGTTTGGAATATTCACTCACTTGCAATCTGCAGCCTGTCAGGCCAGCCTTTACAAATGCCCAGCATACTTACTACTCATGTTCAGTGAATAGGCACGGTCGCCCAAGGTGAAAAGAATATGTAGGTTACAATTTATTAGAAATGTACAAACCAATCTCTAAAACTAGCAGAGAGAGGATCTGTGTTGTTGACCTGCATACGGTGCCTTGAAAACAAGCTGGGGCGAGCAGACCAGGGACACATGATATCTATTCTGCTGCAACTGTGTTGCAATGACTCCCAACCCACGTGCTTCCCGGAAGGCTCAAATATAATGTTGTAAAAAATAAAAATGCTTGAGAAATTCCCAGCAGTAGAGTGGCGATCTTTACTTTGAGTTGCCGTCTTGGTATTCAGACTGAAAAATTGCAGAAAAAATATAAATTATCTAACTCAAATGAGGCAGACAGGATATTCTAATCAAGCAAATGATCTCTTATATTAAGGCCCATCACAGATTTAGCAGTAAAAACCTTTGTTTTCACCTTTTATTCATAGTACTTGGATGAGACTTGCCAAGTCTATTTCATATCCTTTAGCAAGGCAATTAGGTTCAATGTACCGCCTGGTCGCAGAGCAAAACAAAGAGCCCACAGTCATTACAAGGCGGACAGAGTAAGTGGGTTAAAGGTTCTAAGACAGGAACAGAAACAACTCTTCTGTGTAAACAAGCGTGGAGGACATGAGGTCCCAGACTAGGCTACCCCTTTCTCAGCAGCTGGTGACGCAGAAATTGAAACACACAATCCACCCACTAAACCGCCAACACTGATTGGCCATGTCGGCTTCTTTAAGAGGGGTAATAAATAAACCTTAGCTCGATAATAATTAAACACTTTGGGCATTCACAGTAACGATAAAATGGGTTATAAACCCCATGACGTGGTCGCTACCCCCGGAAGCCTCAATAAAACTGGGCCGCCCTGGCAGAGGCAACCATGTGACTTCCCGGCAATGTACCGTCCTCAGCTCGAGCTGCCGCGGCCTGATCCAGCACGCTGCGGCATGCCCGGTCCACTATCAACAACGCCGAGGAAAACGTCGCGCATACAGGCTGGGCTAACCAGCAAATCTGACATTGACGGCGTGTCAAACTCACAAAACACCCGCATGAAGCCACTAATGCCAACTTCTCGCGATGACAGCTTGCTGGTTATGATAACTTGATCAGAAACGGCCTTGTGTGTACAAATAAAAACGAGCAGATTAGCACTGGGACGTTAGCTACATTTACTTTGCTAACGCCACGGCAGTGCCTTCGGGCGTTGACACGAACACCGTTTTCCCCCCCACGGAATTGATTCACTCCGACTTTAAACAAATCTCATGCATTATTTTCTACCCCAAATTGCCTTATTCGACTACTATTAATAACTCCCACGGGTGTGTTGTGGCTTTAGGGTTCCACCCTGTAGCTATTGTTGACGGTAACGGATTGTACGTATTGTTAGTGAGAATACTGCGCCGAACTCCCTTTAAATCCCGTGCACTTCAATGTTTCCTTGCGTGTGATAAAAGGCATATTAACTCGTATAACATGACTTGCGGCCGTTTACAAATCCACAGTGTCTTCCGGCAAATTCGGCATACAAAAGATGAACTAAACAGCGGTTAATTTCTATAAAAATCTGCACTCAAATAACTGATCCACGCCGCTCGCTTCCGCCGCTGTCCGCGATGTATTTTGGTGAAATAATACCAATGTGGAGCAGACTCCGTTAAAGTAGATCCTGAGTGCTGTTCGGTAGGCTATATTAGATTTGTGCCGAGACCCTGATGGTTCATGAAATGTATTTAGTCATAATCAACACGCTGTGTATCCGCGAAAAATTCAGGTGCTGTTGACTAGAAGGGTTTTAATCTTTGGTGCGACATTTTCTCCATACAAAAGAGAGCAACGTTATCTGTGCTAAAGGCACGAGGGCGGGACAACAAAGAAGCTGCGACAGACGCTGAGAGTCTCGTGCTGGTTTTATTTTTAATGTCGTGTCACTCGTCAGTGTGTCCGTCATTACACACGAGTGTAATTGAACTACTTGTTCCAATATTTTGGAGGGGGTGGTTTTACAAATTCACAGTCGCCCAAAGGCTGTTCCTTTCTTTATGCCGCTGACAATGTAGCTAGGCCGTTCACCATGCTAACGGGCTAGCAGCCGCTCCAGTTCCGCTAGCACGCTGGCTGGTTCGTGTCGGCTGATTTATGCTGAGGAAAAACACCGCTGCCCCCACCCAGGCCCGAGCCTCGTGGATTGACACTGAAGAACAACTCGGTTAGACGTTCAATTCCAAAAAGCCCACAGACAAGGGGGAATAAAACCGTCGTATATTCATAACAAACGTTTAAAGACTTAGTTATAAATACGAAATCAATCAAAACTCACCCCAACAGCTTTCAGCACTGTCACCAGCGCCGCTTGAAGCAGCACGGCACATTACGTAGTGATTATGGGAAGGTACTACCGCGATATTTCACAACGTTCACAGCATAAAGCCACTGCCAAAGAGTGTATATGCAGCAAGATGGTTAACATCGCTACGGACTCATGGGAAAGCCGTTTGTAGTATTGAATGGTGAATATCCCATTTTAAACGTTAGATAAACGCTGTGTCATAATATATGACAATTATTCATCTTCACAAAAATGTGAATGACAAGCAAATACAACATTGTCAACAATATGATCAAAAACTCTTACAAGACAATCACAAAAGCTTTTAAATGATTACAAAACACGACTGGTATGGACCAAGGTTATTGCAGTTAACTAAAACTAAACTAGGTGTGAAAAAACATTTTAGTTAACTGAATTAAAAAAAAAAACAAAAAAAAAACAAACAAACCGAAACCCCACTGAAAAAACATTATGTACATTAAAAACAGAATGGTTTAAAAATCCCAGGCCAGAGTTAATGGATTTTTAACAAACAGGGATACATATCTATATATATATATATATATATGTGTGTGTGTGTGTGTGTGTGTGTGTGTTTGAGAACGAGAGGGAGAGAGAGGAAGAGAGAGAGGCCTACATA
>OMLB01063358.1:52902-87018 GCA_900302555.1 Myripristis jacobus | reverse complement strand
TCACTCTCTCTCTCTCTCTCACTCTCTCTCTCTCTCGTCATCTGGTGGCTGTGATCACCACCTTGCTTCTCAAAAATTACGTCTAGATTTTCTTCTTAGTCAGTCCACGTCAGCAAAACAAACAAAACACACAGATTCATGTTTTTATGTAGGCACCTGCTGCTGCCATCATGTCTGGACTCCTGTGGGAAAGAATTAGTCAAAGAAGTTAACTTTCAAAGATTATCTTATCTTGAGAGATTAGCTTGGAAACATCTACAAAAAAAAAAAAGTATGATGTTGACTTTCCCATCAGCTTATGCATCAAATGAGATCATCTCCTAAATAATCATTGTCAGTGGACTCATCGAAAACCCATGTTGGCCATGTTGTGAGGTCACATTTGAGTTATTTCCTCCAGTCCTGACCAAAAACTCTGATAAAGAGATTCCACTTTCATGACAGGCGTTCCTCTGGTTTTACCAGAACTCACTGGTGCATGATAAACTTCAAAATGACAGTGCTGGCTTGGGTGAGACATATTTATTTTGATGATGACCATAGAAAGAAATCAGAGTTGAAAGAGAAACCAAGGCAAGAAAGAGAGGGAAAACAGGTAGTGTTCACTGAAGTGGAGACAGAGATGGTCTGTCACAATAAGGGTAAGACAAGCCATCTCAATAAATCAACTCAACTGTACAAAACACAACTTGAATTTCAGACTCAAAATTACTGTTAAATCCCAACTGCTGCAATCCAGCTGATTATTACAACAAGCAGTATTCTTTTTGCTCTTTGTTTTGGCAATGTAAGAGAGACACACACAAGTTTTCTGAACTGAAAACTGATGCAGGGGATATGAGAAGACACTGAAGGACAGAGTGACTGTAACAACGTACAAAACCCAGAGTCACAACAGGAAACCAACCACAGAGTTGAGAAGATGCTATCAGTGCTGCCACATCTCCTCTTGTCTCCCCCTCCCTCCTCATCACCACCACAACCACGACACACACACACATACACACACACACACACAAATACACACAGAGGCCTTGATTCTCACTCTTCAGCCGTATAGCAAGTATGTGATTGAAATAGAAGCCCAGTCGCAGTGATCACACCGTGAGGTTTCTTTTATTTTGTCCTTTCCCAGCAGTCTTGTGAAATGTGCAGATCACAGTTATAGAAATAAATAAAGACCTTTGTTACTGGGCCAGGAGGCTATTTTCTGAATCTCAACCCCCGAGGCTTGTACCTTCAGGAGGGGAGAGCAAGAAAGTGCACAAAACCTCACAGGTTTAAATATACCTGAGGCTGAAGCTTTGATACCACATGTGTGTGAATCTTCAAGACCAGAGGAGCAGCTTGCAAGTCTGAGCTCAGCTGCGTTCTGTCTAGTTTTTGATTTTTCTCACCATTATAAAGCTTATGTCAGAGAAACAAGGCAGCCTTTTTTTTTTTTTTTTTTAAAAAGGAAAAAGTTAAAGTTTGTTACAGCAGATGTTTTTATAGAGTGACAAATATAAAATAAAATTACATGCATGCAAGAATGCAAAAGTGTAAAACCTAGAGATTTTAAGTTTATATTTAAAAGCAGTCAGAGTTTTGGTTTTGTTAAAGTCTTCAGGAATGCAACCACTGAAAATGAAACCAAAGCAGCCACTGATTAAAATGCAAATCTCAATTAGTTGTGTGAAACATCCCTTAGTTGCCCTCTCTGAAACAGTTTTGAATTTCATGCAGTTATCAGTATTTGTCACTGATGTAGAATAAAACCCCATGATGGAGGTAAAACAAAAGGCGGGCAGTGACACATGGCTATAAAAAAAAAAAATGCAGTGTGTTTATTTCTGTTTTACTTTCTTAGGAAGGTGTTGCAGTCACGTAAAGCTGGTCTTACTCACTCTGCCCAGTGCTATAAATTTACAGTAAAGATTTATTGCGGGTAAACTGACTTTTCCCCTCCACTGTGTGTCCCTGTTGAATCCAGTCTGTCAGTCTGCAGCGTTACCTCTGCCTCTCCACATTGTTGTGACATCTCGGCAGAAACCACATCATGCTATCTCAAGCCCTCACAGGTTCCTCTGGCACCAAAACCATAACCACAGTGTCACCGCCTCTCCCCTCTCTCCCAGACTCTCTCAATGCCTGACTGCCTGTCTTTCCAACTACATGCAATCTGATTTTAGTCCCCCAACCCCCCCGGCTCCAACCACAGCCCCTCTCCTCAGCGACCGGCCGAATCTGACCGGGCTCTCGGCTGGCCCAACTGCAGCCGCCAGATAGGGATTGAGCGTGAAGACAATTAATGATTTACTGGACACGGCTAACCACAAAACAGTTGTTCTTTTCACACAGGAGGTCCATGGCAGCTTGTTTTTCTCACTTGCTCACACTTCAAAACGTGCCACTGTGCATCAGTGAGGTGCTGTGTTGGGGTGTGCTGTCTCTGTGCATTTCACAGCACATCCATTGACTTTATCTGCTGTCTTCACCGATCTCGATGAATTATCTGTTGATCAGTTGGATTATATCTCATATCTGAGTGAACCTGCATAACACATTATTAATGTTTTATTGTGACATTGTTAAATTCGCGACTTGTTGTCATGAATCATTATTATTATTAGGTTTTGAAGATTTGTTTGCTTCTGTCCTCCAGACTGCCTTCATACAGTGTCAATGATTTTAAAGAGCACTGCTTTGAAACCGTCTTGCCTTGACTGTTGGAACTGCAACTCTGCATTTTTAATCGACTCTGGCCTGGAGGGTCAGCGTGCCCCTTTCCCTCCAGACTCATCCCAGTTATTTCACACTTGAAACTCTGAATATGGGATATCCCCACCTATTGTCCAGGGCTTGCTAAACCTTAGGAGCAGGGATTTCCCAAAGCATTCAGGGATTTCACCAGAAAGTTCAGTTCTAATCTGTAGTGTTGAATTGAGGGTTAAAACAAAAGCAGTGCAACATTTCATTGGCTTTAATTTTCAAATGTGATTCCTCAACCCGGGGGCTATTATTAGGCCTGAAAGCGAATCGAGGCTTGCGTTAACAGATGTGTGAAAAGGGCTAAGGTGTGATTTCTGAGAAGAAGCCACAAAGAGTGTGAGGGTGAGGAACAGGGACCAGAATACCCGGTGTTACTCTGAGCAGATCCTTGAATATATGCCATAAACAATCCACAAATCACCTTCGCCGAGGCCCTCATCCATCACGGTGATCAACAGCTCCCCTTGTTCACAGCCCATTTCTCGTTGTAAATTTCCCCCCCAAATCCTAAGGATCTCGTCTCAGACCCTGGCTTGCGGACGTGCAGAGACCTGCTCAGTATTTCCTGGTCATTGTGTCTGAGTGTTTCTGGGCAGCGAGACGGCCGTTTGAAAGGTCAGAGTTCAGCAACCACAGTCAGGCCGTAGCGTCCCTGTAGCTGCCAAATATAGGCTTAGCAGTCAGAATAGCAAATGTGAGGATGAAGGATTCATTCAGATGTGGGTCTAGCATTTCTAGATTTCCTGTGTTAGATGTAGATTAAGGTTCTCTCATGCAACTGGTGGAAAATGACAAATATCACCACTCACCGCGCTTGACACTAAACTGTTCTGAACCCAGTGGAGATTCCATCAAAATAGCACAACATGAACTTACACAGAAGTTTTAGTGAATCTGATTTGATGCGCTGCCACCACTTTCTCGGCACTGATACGGAGCGTGAATCGATCCAACCCGTTACTTTCATTGCACTGTGTAGGCTCGGCGCATTAGTTTGAGGGCAAAGGGCAAAATAATTGATATAAAATCCTCTTTTTATCCCTGCCATTTGAGAAATACACGTTTCTGTGCGCTAAAAATAGACAAAATCAAGACAGCTTGTTTCTGTTTCTGACATGAGGACTTCTGGTGTCAGATTTTAGTTTTGATACTTTATTTTAGGCCTGTTGTTGGACAGCTTCAGTTTTAAGCTTCTGCACTGTAGCATACGGTAACCTCAGCCTTCCCTGTAAGAGCAAGTGTGATCGAAGTGCCAAGCGAAATGCTCATGTTGAGTCAACCCAGACCTAAACAGATATTAACCATAATGAGGTCCAAGGTGAACACCATTGTTTGCTGTTCTCATCTTCCCCTGCAGGAGGAGTTTGAGCATGACTTAAGGTCTCCTGTATTTCAGTGGCTGAATTTAACCAAATAAATAAATTTAAATAGCAACTCCCGCCATTTTTGGCAATGTGTTTTCGATATTGTGTCATGAACTTGAACTTGAACTTACTGGGTGTGGATATACATGACAAACCATGTTTGCAAACCAAATTTCCCCCAGGGGGGACAATAAAGATAAAGTACAGTGAAAAGTTGACATCTGGATTAGAAACCCTTCTTCTGTTCTGTTTTAGCAGCAGGGACCTGAAGGTGGATTTGAAACCACGATGACACATGACCCCAGTTCATTGTTGCTCTTTTATCTTCTGCGACTCATGAACACGTTTCATTGCTTTCACAATAAAAGTATCCCCTCCTTTAACCATCTTCTTCAAGCATTTCTACTCAGCTAAAAGGCACAATTTCCTTTTACTGATGCGCTAAAATCCGTCGTCTGACTGTGGTATAATTTTTGACATAAAAGGCAGCCTGCTGTCTGCTTCTGCTTGGGTGTAAAACGTCTGGTGACGTGGCTGATGGAGAAAACTGCACTCTGTGCTTTCACACTGACTCCCCATCTCAACACCATCTCTGCTGATGGTGATATGTTTCTACTTTGTGTCAAAGGGAGCAGAGCAAAATTACGCTTCGGCAAAACTGATTTGGTTTTGAAATGAAGACTGCTTGTTGCGTTTTCGTGCTCAGCTGTGCCATGTCATCCAGGGTACAGGCCTCTTTGTACTTGTTTTGTTTTTCTATCACTGAAACATGTGAGCGGAGACAGAACAGTGTTCACACATGGATGCAATAACGTAAAGAGGTCACCACCTCACCATTTTGCTGAATATGACAAATGAGATGTTAATTACATCTTGTTTGTCACTTTATCAGAGTTCATCATCATGCTGTATACAACACAGCCTTAGACTTTAAAGGAAGAGGAGGCTTTTTTGTGCGCGTTGAAAACCCCAGTGAGTTTAACCATGAAAAGGTCAGCGTATATGAAAATGAATGTAGTCAGCAGTGAGAGAAGAGGAGGGAGAAAACTGAATAGTGTAGCACTTGTCAACCCAAGTGCAATGTTAACTCCTTATCTGCGGTGTGCCTGTGAACATTTGTTGATGAGTGACCATCTGCACATCACACAGACGCTGCTGCATTCCGAAATTTACCAGCTGTATTTACCCATTTACCATATTTTATGGCTTTTGTGACTTTTAGGATAGACAAAGCAAGCTCCAAACAAGTAGCTGCCTCCGAAAATGAAGACGTAGAGCGAGAAAATGTACCGTCCACAGCCAAAATCAGCACCTGTCCCGGCATATGAGCCATGAGTGATTGTTGTGGACTCCTGCTGCAGAGGGATGACTGGACTGTTGCTGCTCTTTATTGTGAAATCAGTTTTGCAGAAACAGAGCTTTAACAGCGGCCAAAAGCTGTACACATGAGTGACTCTGACTTTTTTAATCTCACATTGAGAACATCTGCACTGAGAGTGACAAGGGAAGGATATTATCTGCCTTGCTCAAACAGAAAAGCAGAAGATCCTGGTTCCTTTTTTTAGTATTTAGTGACAGATTTAGCAGATAGACCCTTTTTCTGCTGAAGTACTGCAGCGCGCGTCTTTTCATGAAGCAAAATGGAAGATTTTTTTTTGGTTGTCCCAACAAAAAATGTTTGATGCACAGCTGATTGCCAGGACCACTTTATAAAATTCACCCAGTTTAGTGGATTGTGTTGTGGATCTTCAGTTTCCTCTGGGCAATTCTTTGAGTGAAGACTTTTAGTCACACTGAAACATATACAAAACAAAAAACAAACAAAACAAAACAAAAAAACGAATTATTTAAAATTCACTTTCAGTTGAAATTTTACAGCATTTAATGGGCAATTTTATGGGCCTATAAAATAACAACAAGCTGGACGTGACAGTAATAACATCACCCTCTTGGTAAACGCATTATTATTGTATTTTCAACATCATCTACCACATTCAACATTAAACCTAATGAAAGTGAATGTGGTATGAGTATCTTTGCAGCACTGATGTGGATATTTATCTTTAACACACAATCAATCTGTGGTTACTGTTGAAAAATGACATTCAGTTGTCTTTATTATAGATGTCTAACTCCTTTTCGTACATGGCAAACAGCTGAAGAAGTCATTTTTAAAAAAATTTCTGGCATGTTGCATGCAGCTCTCGGTGTCTGGTGTTGGTTTTGGCAAACTCTCTGTGGGTAGCAATATTTTCAGCCTGATACATTTTGGCTCAAAGTCAGATAGCGCCGTTGTTTTCAGTGTCTGAGTACACTCCTGTCCATGTCCATGACCTCTGAGACGTGTGGAGTCACACCGAGCCTCCTGAATCACAGCCTGACTTACCTTGGCTGCTCACATTAATCACAGCAGAGTGTGTGTGTCAGTGGGTGTGTCAGCAGCGGCATCACTCTGCTGTGGAAATAGGTGGATTCATGGCGTAAGGTGGGCGTCGCTGTTACGGATTGTTGTTAAATTTGGATTTACTTGGAATATGCTGTCACTTCATTGCACATGCTGGTATATCATGCCTACGTTCCTATAGTGACATGTACTGTAAACAGACGCACATGACCAAAGGAGGAAACTGTGATAGGGCTTGACATATCAGTTCTTATCAATATCAATTCTTATCTGGATGTGTGCTATTTGAGATAACCGTTTTACTCTTTAAGGTCAGTTTTCACATTTTTGGTGATGCAGAACAGAGTTTGCTCAACCTGCCCTGCCTTGTTTTAGCATCATACTTGATTTTTTACTGATGCTTGGTGTGTCTTAAAGCCATGAACTTCATCACATCAAACAACCTTAAGGATCGTGATCAGCTGATCTCTTTGGCTGTGTTCAGCAAGTTTTTTGTATGTTTTTATCTGCAGTAGTTAAGCAATTACGGAGGATGATGTGAGTACTGGCCTTAAGAAAAGCTTAGAAGTAAAATGTTAAACCACTTTCCAGGGGATTTGTTTTTTTGGGTGTCTCAGATTACGGCTCAGACTCCGGTGTCTGAAATTCTTTGAAAATTAATCGGCCTTGTGACCTGTGCTTGGATTCAAAAACCCACCCAGAGTTCAAAGATTTCATCATTCTAGGACAAATCAGCATTGTGTTGCATGGCGGGATTTCACAACGCAGAGATGAGCGATAAGTTGCTGTTGGTTTGAGATAACCAACAGACAATGAATTCACAAAGCTTCTCAGGGCTGGAGGACGGACCAACGGCAAGTCTGTGTGTCCGTCCGGCTCTCAGCTCAAACATCCTCACAGGTCAAAACCTTCACACTCACTTCACTGACAGTCACTAAAAATGCTTTTTTTTAATTAGAAAGGATATATTTTGCATATTACAGTGTACCCCATCCTCTACAGGTGTGACCGTCCCTCAGCACTTTGTGTGATCCCCCTGTCATTTATATGAAAAAGGAAGATAATTAGTATTTCCTTTAAGAGTAGCATGAAGAATTTGCAGTCCTCAAACACCAGTAAGACAGTAAAATATATATATACATGTATATATATATATATGAAAGAAAGTCTGTATTTGTGATTGTAAAGGAAAATGACAGTGTCTCTGCTAACTGTATCTATATGTTTTTGAGACATTACATGTGAAAGACTCTCCTCTATCTGGATGACTGGGGTTAAAGCCTCCATGTCAGCAAGCTCCTGGCCTGCTGAAGTGCCCTTGAGCAACAGCAGAGAGTTCAAATGCACAGGGATAGAGGTAAATCACACTTGCATTATTGTAATGGAGTGCATTCTTGGTGTACTTGTAGAGTGAGTACTTCCCGTTAGTTTTATGTAAATATGTTTTTGCTCTTGAATTGTGCATCGCTATTTTTCTGTATGAAAGAACCTAGTTTGAATTATGTCCCCTCATCTCATTTTAAATGAGATATTTATTTAGTTTTACTTAAGTTTTTTCTACAAGTAGCCTAACCTTACTTCTACTTCTACCTCATAAGAAGAAATCAAGTGAACAGCTACTTCGATGCCAGTGATGTTCTCTTTCATTTCTTTTCCTCTGGACTCAAGACAGTGGCATGTCTGTGTCACCTCATCTCTTAAAAAAACACAACTTTAGGAGGAAATCATTTTAAAAGGGGATATAACATTTTATATTTTGATATTTCATTATATGTAATGATTTAGATCACAGATTTTCTTACAGATGTACTCCCTGACAGTGTGTATCAGTCAGGTTTTTTTTTTTTTGGGAGGGGGGTTCTTGATTAGAGAAACCAATCCCTGGCCCGGCTCGCTGCTGCCCCCTGTTGGTTTCGGTGACTGTGTGTCCTCCGCTGCACTAGGGGGCGCTGCCGACGGGACGCAGCTCAACATTAAAGAGGAGAAAGACAACGATTTTTGCATCATCAGGCTTCCGTGTGAGAGTTTCGTGATCCAAGTGGAAGAAGAGGGAAGATCCTCCAGAAATGGTAAGTTTATCGTCTCAATATGCCTTCAGCACAAACGGAGAGTGTGTGTGCGTGTGTGTGCTGCCCGGGCTGAGGTGTTGGTCGTGGTTTGATGGTCGGATGATGGCGGATGTCGGTGGTTTTCCTCCGTGCCGGCTCGGGGAGCGGATGAGCTCCAGCGTGGCGCCATGGCTGACGAAACCCGACTTGACCTGCGCGGCGCTGACCCATGCTCCGTGTTCCTGACCGGCTGCCTGCAGACAGGCGGCGGAGGCAGGGCAGGCCGTGTGGAGGGGTGTTAGTGCGGTGTTTTATGAGTATCAAGCCTGTAGAAAACACCTCTCTCTCTCTCCCTCTCTCTCTTTCTGCACAGGGATTCGTCAAAGTGGTGAAGAACAAGGCCTACTTCAAGAGGTACCAGGTCAAATTCAGGAGGAGGAGAGGTGAGCTGACCCCATTTACTGCTCACCACCTAAATACTATTCATGTCAAGCCCACCAAGCTGATCTGTATTAGGCCCTTTCAGCTCCACCTACTGTGGGGCTGAGCTCTGTATCCCCCCTGCAAACCTTATTTTACACAGTATTTATCTTTTGCGCCATTAAAACGCCTCAGCATATGACTTGGTGTCTTGGATTTGCACCCGGTACTTAAAAATAATGTATATTTAGTGAAGTGAATACACCAGGTTATATATCGTGAGAGCTGTGTGAGTAATTACTCACTGTAGTGAAGTGGTTTTACACAGGCTCTTCTTATATGGAAGTCATGGGGGCTGGTGATTCATGTCGGTGTGCTTTGTGTGTTTGGACAGAGGGGAAGACTGACTTCTTCGCCCGCAAGCGCCTGGTCGTCCAAGACAAGAACAAGTACAACACGCCCAAGTACAGGCTGATCGTCCGGCTGTCCAACAGGGACATCTGCTGCCAGGTCAGTGACTTCCTGACGGCGTGGGTGACAGTCATGTGCTCACACTGCCGGTTTTCTAAAAAGGCTGGTCTTCATCTTCATCCTCATCCTCATCCTCCTGCTTGCCTCCTCCAGGTTGCCTATGCGAAGATCGAGGGAGACCACATCGTGAGTGCTGCCTACTCACACGAGCTGCCCAAATATGGCATCGCCGTGGGCCTAACTAACTACGCTGCAGCCTACTGCACTGGCCTGCTGCTGGCTCGCAGGGTGAGAGCAAGCACACACACACACACACACACACGCACACATACACACTCTGAAAGAAAGCTGCAGACGTCAGCACTTGTGTGTGATCGACATCCCAGCTGACACAAGCTGTTTTTTCCCCCTGCTGACATTGATTTTTTAAAAATATTGTGTGTGTTGTGTTACACTGTCGCATACTAACCAGTAAATAGGGATGTTTTGATACTTTATGCCACTAGCAGTGACATGACATGATTATCAATGCCTGATTCAAAATCACAGCACCATGTTAACAGAAACTTGATGTGTTTAATGTATTTAAACATGCAGACTGATTTTATTTGAAGAACACTGGGCAACATCGGTGTGTAGCCTTCAAGTAGAAAACACTGATTTCAGAGTGGAGGATCTGTATGAAATGTAACATGAAATATGCTGGTGCAACTGCAACTTGGAAGTCTTTCCATTATTTAAACATACAGGCTAAAGCTACACTGGATTAAATACTATCGACTTGACACTACTTCACTATTGATTCTTGTGACATCCCTTGGTCTGTCAGCTTCGTCTCCTTTGTATTCTTAAGAAGTTTGCTCTTGTGTTTTTTTTGTGCTCCTCTCTTAGCTGCTGAATAAGTTTGGCCTGGACCAGGTGTACGAGGGCCAGGTGGAGGTGACCGGGGACGAGTTCAACGTGGAGAGCGTGGACGGGCAGCCGGGCGCCTTCACCTGCTACCTGGACGCCGGCCTGGCCAGAACCACCACAGGGAACAAAGTGTTTGGGGTGCTGAAGGGCGCGGTCGACGGGGGGCTCGCCATTCCTCACAGGTCTGTTGGCCTCGTGGAAGTCTAAATTTCAGGAATCCCAAAATTTATTTTGTAAAATGGTATTAAATTGTGTTATGAATTCAGACTCAAGTGGGAGAATCCTACACTTGATGCTCAAGCCAGCAATAGATAGATAGATAGATAGATAGATAGATAGATAGATTTACTTTATTGATCCCAAACTGGGAAATTCCCACGTTACAGCAGCATGAATAAAAAACATAAAATAAAATTAAAAAGTATATACAATAGAGACTCAATATACTAAATATATACAATACGGACAATAAGGACTAAGTATATACAATAAACTAACCTAAGAATAACCTAAGAAAAAATAAGGATTGAAAAATATACATCAGTTCATTATTATTAGTAGTATTTTTGTCACTTGTAAGTTTGAACGATCGATCGCTGTCTGGTCTCCAGCTTGTCTGGTTTCTGTTTGACGGTTCTCTGCTTCTCGATGATGATACCGAAGACACTGAGCAAAATGTAGTTGGTCCTTCATTTGCATTGGCTGATGTCCACTGTTCTTTCAAGACGGGGCTGAGAGAAGCAAGACGAACCAAACCATACACCAGAATGATTTTTTTTGTAGTGTGATTTTGGTTACCCTTAGTGCAGTTTGACACATGAGCCACCAAATCTGTTTCCCATACATACTTTTATTTGACGCCCTGCCACAGTATCACACGGGCTCACCACAGACTCACAGTGACATTAATAGTGCTTCCTGTATTGCACACATCAGTCCTTTGACCTCCTTACTTTACATCTTTTATCTGCCACAATCTGCTGTCACAAGAAAACTGTACATTGTGGGCGCCAAGCGAGACTTGCGAGGAGTGCAGCAGTAGGATGTGCATAATTTTTTGATCACCAAAATAAACAACCAAATAAGGAGCACAAAAGTCTCAGGGCCTCAGTCGTCTGAGAGTAAGCTGTTAAGAGAAGACATAAGAGCTGTTTAGAAAGACATATAACCATGAATCTGTCTGAAATGCTTTGTCTGCCATGAGTTTTTTTTTTTTATTCAACTGGACACTGCGTCTGCCCCCTCCTCTTGTCCAGTGTGAAACGCTTCCCGGGCTACGACGTAGAAAGCAAAGAGTTCAACGCAGAGACGCACCGGAAACACATCATGGGCATGAACGTGTCGGACTACATGTCGTACCTGATGGAGGAGGACGAGGAGGCGTACAAAAAACAGTTTTCGCGCTTCATCAAGAACGGAGTCACGCCAGACACAGTAAGACGAGGCACTTTGAAAACGAACAGCTTATCAAAGCAGCTACAGTGAATCATTCCTGTGAAACTTAATCAGTTACACCATGAACACAACATGTATCACCAAATGTCTTTTTTTTTTTTTGATCCACTGTGATATTCTGTTTGAAACTTGGAGCATCATGTATATTTATAAGTCTGACCTAGTTTGTCTGTGATGGGTCTGGTTCTCTGCTTCTTGATGATGATACCAAAGACACTGAGCAAAATGTAGTTGGTCCTTCATTTGCATTGGCTGATGTCCACTGTTCTTTCAAGACGGGGCTGAGAGAAGCAAGACTAATCAGCAGCCTTGGCAGCGAAGTGTCTCGATTGTTGGCGCTAACCGTCGTCTCTGTGTTTTCCAGGTAGAAGAGATGTACAAAAAAGCACACGCCGCCATCAGAGCGAATCCCGTACACGAAAAGAAACCCAAAAAAGACGTCAAAAAGAAGAGGTGGGTCAAAGTTTTCCTAATGCTTACTGCAAAAACAAGGTGTTGGGACAGACGAGACAAAATTGCAAGGTGTTTTTTCATGAAAGTGTTTGCCACCGGGGCCCACAATCACATGCAACCCTTAAAACATCAAGTGACACTAGAGTCCCCCATCACATTATTGATACCAGTGGAAAATAACAGCCTGCGTTCGCTGCCAAGTCCACGTCAAAGTGATGAATAGCTCTACTGGGAGGATCCCAGTGTCGAGTGGATAACCATTTCCCTAGTCTGGTGTGCTGCATGTCAATGGAGCTGTTCTCTCTTCTTTCCGGGCAGGTGGAATCGCCCCAAGTTATCTCTGGCACAGAGGAAGGACCGCGTCGCCCAGAAGAAGGCCAGTTTCTTACGAGCACAAGAACAAGAGGCAGGGGACGGTTAGAGAGCGGGCCCCTCTCCAAAGACACAACACACCACATCAGAATAATAAATTTATTGCAAACACAAATTTCTGTCTGGCTCAGTTGTTTTTACTGTCTTGGAACTGTGTCCTGAATAGTCCTTTGTGCGTTTTTGTCACATAAAAGCTGGCAGATCATGCATCTACACGCTGCTTCATTATGGATAGTTGGAATACTTTATTTATCCCCAAAGGAAGATTCTGGATTGTTAGAGCCCTACTGATACTGGAGTTTTGGAGATGTCTATGGGGGTGAACAAACATCCAGTAATGATAAATTAGGTGATATTTTCATTGTACATTGAACAGAATCCTCAAATTTGGTTAAAGAGTTAGTATGCAGTCTATTTTGAAATATTGAAGCGAGTTTTACTGCAATATATACTTTAAATAAAACTCCTCTTGCTTGCTTTCATGTAATTAAGATAATACTGGCCAGCCAATAATAGATGGGCTCTACCAATTATATCAAGGGGACCTGTGCATTTAGCTCTTTAAAATACACAATACCTCAGCAGTGATAAAATGTCTACTGCACAATTTAAGATGGATCCAAATGAACGACAAATGACAGTGAAGTGGTAAGTGATTTATTGTGCAAAATCATGCTGGTTTCGACTTCAAAAAAGTAAACATTTTTACAATATTGTAACTTCAACAGCAGCACTGACCAAAAGTTTGTGTTTGATCATTTTTCTGGAACTGACATGCTTCACAGATCATGTCTTGTTTTTTGAAATGCATCCTTCATCTTGAGTGGTTCGACAAGTCGGGCTATCCGTGTGCACATCACGATCTGGATTGGCCAGTGCAGTCACAGTTTTGTCAGCAATTTCTTCAAAGAGATTTTTTTTTTCTTCAAACAGCATTCAACTATGGCCTTGTAAAATTCATCAAGGAGCAATTAGACCACCAGTGGTAAACATTCATAAAATTCAGCATGATCTTTTTGTTTATGGCACCATGACAAAAGAAAAGTGAAACCATAACACATTACAAATGTTCCATCTAGCATGAAATATAAGTATCATTCACAAACCAAATGAAATATACATAGTAATTCATTGTTTCTCGTTGTGTCATTGATGCAGCATTGTCAATGTCAATAAGGGGTTTAGATGTAAAATGCACGGCATAGTCACGACACGATCCATAGACAATACTGAAATGAAAATACCATCACATTGTCTTGTTCGAAACTTCAGCACAGCGTCACGTTGTCGAAAGTCTTGAACAGTGCAAGTAAATTTCTCTTCAGGTGGTTTGTTCAACAATCACTTTGAATTTGACATCCTTATGTTCCTAGACGGAATAAATTTCTTTGACGAGCCATGTCAGCTCATAAGTAACAGCATGATTTTATGTCAAAAATAGTAATTTGTCTCAGCTGTGGAGATGCACAGTGAAATCTCGTCTGTTTTCCTCTTGTAGTAACCTAAATATTCAAATATAGTGGAAAATAAAATATATTAGGGTAATGTGGATGGTTTTAAGAGCGACTTTTGATTGCAATCTGCAATCGTTGGCTTCATTTTAGTATTAAAATGTTTCTAAGTAAAAGATAAACGTACCGCTCCCTGTGGTTTTGAGAGGAATGACCAAACCTAAAAGAGCAGGGAGGAGGATTAGGATCGAGGAGGTAGGGTCTCCTTCAGTCAGTCACCTTCACAAGTGTTAGAGCTGATAAAAGCTACTTCATCAAGTTTGCTACTCTTTATGCTTTTTTAGAGTTCATTCATTCTTTAAGATAACCAACTAGCATGAAGATGTCAGAGATCGTCCTCCCCGCATCACGAGTCCTTGGTGTGTGAGATCTGCCTCCACAGCAGAGCCTTGAGGTTGTTGAGGATGAGCGAGTGCTCCATGTTCATCTGTCCAGCGTTACCCTTCAGGGCCATGCAGGCGTACAGCTGCCTCTCCAGCTCCTCGCTCAGCTCAGACGGCACCCCGCGCAGAAGGTAGTCCTTCAGTGCACTGCAGGCCTTGGCCAGGTTGGGCTGGATGGGATCCTCCCTGCACTGTCTCTTTGCCACGTCACAGGACGCCCGGCAGTCCACGCCGTACACACAGTCCGCATCCGCCTCGCACTTCAGTGCCCGCATGCTGCGTCTGAACTCATCCTCAGGGACGACCGCTCGCGTGTCGGTGAGTCTCAGCTCGTGGCGATCGGTGTACCCAAAGTGTGCTGCGCTCAGATCACAGATGAGGAAGCTCCCGTAAGTGCCGTGGAAGATGTCCTCCACCAGCTCCAGCAGGCCCATGGAGATCTTGGCTTTGCGCGGCCAGGAAGGGGTGAACCACTGGTCCAGGCTGCGCTGCACCCCGCTGGGCACCCAGGACACCAGTGGCCAGGGTAAGGACATGCCGTACAGAGGCCCGTAGGGAACCTGCTCCGTCATGTACAGGTCCCCGCAGTAGCCGAGCAGGCGAGGAGTGTGTCCTCGGTCCTGGAGCAGCAGGCCCAGCAACACCTCATGTAAGGAACAGAGCAGAGATGTGTCAGTCTGTCCCACCACAGAGCTAAAATCAGGTGTGTGATGCTGATTTCCTGTTTGCAGCTACACATTTCTCTAGTTAGCTTTGTGTTTGTGTGAGAAACAGAATATATTACTTGCAAAGACTGAGGAAACTCATCAGAGTAGTTGTTTGCCTGGTGATTCGGTGTCCTATCATTTTACCTCATCCATCTGGAGCAGGGCCCAGGTAGAACGGGCTTCCGGCAGGGACACATGTCCATCTTTGTTGCCATCGGCGACAGAGAGGATCTGGCTCACCAGGCTGGCAAGATTAGCCTGCTCTCCCAGCTTGGACTGATGAAGGTTGGACAGACAAACAAAAACAGACAAATCAAAATCACAAGGCTTTGAACAGTCGACTGATCCATCGACAGATGACTATTCAACTAAGCTCATTGATTTTTTTGTGCTACTGAGATTCATATGATCATGCTTTAGCTTTTTCAACTCTTCTGGTAGTGCCAAAGTTGCCTTGTGCCTCCGGTTTTGTAACGGTCATGGAAATCTGTCTTATATGTCCAGTTAAAATTTCCTCTTTCATCTCAAATAAGTTATCACGCAGAAACCCCCAATGAACACTCACATGAGACTGAGCAGTCAGCACTGAAGAAATTAATGTTTGCACATTCTTATAAAGAAAATATATTTGCTTTTCCCCTCTGCTGTTACTGTAAGGAAAGCTTTTAAAACGTTAACTTGACTATCAACAACGCCATCAAGCAGAATACAAGAGGGCTGTTTTAAGCTTTACCATATAACAGAGGACAAACATCTACTCCATCCACTTGTGGGCACCACTTTACAAAAAGACTACCTTTATAAAGGGTTTATGAATGGTTCATAATTAGGTTATTATTATTTGGCTGTAAACACTTAAACCATTAATAAACAATTATAAACAAGTTGTAACAAAGTTTTCATATGCATCATGCATCATTTCATGGTGCAGATACCAAGGATGGCTGACCGATAAAGGAACAAGATAAAGCAACTGGCAAGAGCTGAGATTTAACAGAATTGATGCAGTGCAGCATTAACTTGATCTTTCCAAAACGTCAGCCTGCATCGATGCATAAAAATGATGTTATAGCTTGTTTATGAATGTTTATTAATGATTTGTGAAGTTTTTACACCAATTAATAACCTAATTATGAACCCTTTATAAGCGTAGTCTTATTGTGAAGTGGTACCAACTTATCTATAATAAAAATAAGTAACAAGTAGCTGAGTGGCTCCATTCCATCTCCTCCTGCACTTACAGACCAAACCACTCCCTCAGGATGTCATACGGATAAATATTTAGTTTAGTATGTGGACCACTCCGGCTACAGTAGCCTCTTACCCACTGTCCCATACCTTTAGGTGGTTGAGGACCATTTCTCTGAACTTCTCCACAGATGTTCCTCTGGTGGGCTTGTCGAAGACGGGGGCCTCTCTTCGCGGCTCCGGCTCCTCGCCCAGCTCGTAGTGCAGAACCTCCCCCAGTTTGCAGCGGATTATCCCGTCATGGTCTCCCCAGCTTCCTGTGTACACCTACAAAACAGGACAATGCCAAGCAAACAAACCTTTAAAAGCCCCCATGAAATGAACTTCCTTTTGTGTTACTTCTGGAAAACAGGATCTTAAATGGTGACCTCAAGTTGCATCAGTTGGCCTAAATAAAAAAAAAAAAAAATCATAAAACTTGCACAACTGTTTGAACAATCCTGCCCCTCCATTAATCCCATCAACAACACAGTGTTTCTCTCCCTTACTGATAATCTATTGGTTTAAGGTTAAGATAACCATTTCACTTAAGTTACATATTAAAAGAGATTACAACCACTTTGTTTGTCACAAGGTATATCTTATAAAATAAATAAAAAGCCAGCTGTATAAATTTGAGCAGCATTATTATTCACACAGTAGTGATTAATTCTTTGACTATTAGGCACAATAGACACTTTGATCCCAACAGAGGAAATAAGGGTGTGTGAGGTGGAGGTGTGTCCTACCTGGTTGTTAGGGAGTGTGGACAAACACCTGCTCATGTACAGAGTGTCTTTATCACACAGACTGCTGCAGGCAGAGCCGTCAATGATTCCCCTCCTGTATTTATCACACTGAGAGAGAGAGGGGACAGGGCCAGCATTATTAGCCTATATGCCACCTTATTAATCTAATACATCCTAAGGGAAACTACCAGGGCGTCCTGAGCCAAATGAGGAACTTGAAATACTTTAATTCACTAGAAAGTTTTACAACACGCACAAAAAAAATGTAAGAATGATTATTTTGCCATTGTTAATTTTAGTTTTCATCACACAGAAAAATGACACCTAAAAGTAAGGTTACAGACACAACTCCCACTCAAAAACAAAAACAAAACAGAATGAAAACCACAACAGATAATCACACACACCAAAAAAACAAAAACAAAAAAACAAGCCAGACTGGAAAGAGAAGTACATGACTGAATCAGCCTCTAATCATAAAGAGAAAGAACATGGCAGAAAAGCATGCATATCAAACCACAGAGACTCCAACTACAAAGCAGGAATGTCTTAGTGACTGGGCCCCAGGTGCTCTCAAACTTTTTTATTAGGACCATGTTTGTTGCTTCAAAACCTCTCCGGTTGTACTCCTGAGACTGTTTCCCTAAACCATCTGGAGAAACACGGAGCACTGACAGCCTTCCGATCCTTGAAAACTATCCTCTTTACTACCAACATATCAAACGAGTGTGGAGCAAATCAAGAGAAGCTTCGGAAAAACCAAACAAGGCAATTGATGCATCAGGTTCAATCTGTAAATCACACATTTTAACATAGCAAAAGAAGAGATCATTCCAAAAAAGGACGATCTTAGTACAAAACTACAATGTATGACCTAGAGAACCTTGTGAAGTTACATTTATGACTGATTATTGTAATCACACCACTCTGAAACACTTTGTCAGTGGTTGAGTGTGACATTTACACAATTCATATTATTATATTCATATTAGGCTCTACAAGGTCAAAATCACTTCAATTGTGGGTCTTCAGCTTAATGAAAGTCAGCTTGGGGGTCCTGAACATGTGTAAGTTTGAAAACCCCTCAGCAAGCCTCTGATATTAAGGAAGAAAAAGCCTCAGAGATACTAAATAACACTTCTGTTTGAGACTCTCGCATGGTGTCATACTACAAACAGACCACAAAGGGGAAGCATTTACTCAAGTAACTCATTTTAATTGCATGAATGAAACCACACTGTTGGCTGAGGTCTATTCAAGTCTGTTGCTCTCCAAAGGGTTTTCAGCTTGTTATGCAAGATAACATCTGTTTCTCTCATATGTCAAAATATTTCTCATATCAACTTGCGTTCTTTAGGTGTTGGAGGAGTCATGGAGTATGAACACAGCGATCTTAGAAATGCATTACAAGAATCACTCTGAACACTGTGCGAGATTATGAATGGAAGAAAAAGATGAACAAACAAGGGAAAGCGGTCGATCACTCACAATGGCGTTCTTGCACTCGTGTCCTCTGCACAGCTCTGTGTAGGTGGAGTACTGCACGTACAGCACCCAGCTCCCCACCAGCACGGTCAGCCATGTCAGGAACAGGTACTTCACCCGCACAAAGGAGATCCGAGCCTGCAAGGTGTGAGCAGAAAAACAACACATGCAAATACGTAATTTGAAAACCTAATAATGTAAAACTGGAAATCCCATTACAGCCAAGTGTAAGCAGACACTAATGACACAATCCTGCCATCCGTGTTTAGTCGAGCTGACAGAAGAGATTAGCCTTGTGTAAAATGTCCCCTTTAATTTTTAAAAAGTCTGTTCATGTCCTCAGAAAATACTTTTGTGCATCCAGTTTCAAATGTACGGCTCTTTATAACGATGTTGCGCATGAAGTGTGCAATGACACGGCGTGAATCTAAGCAATTGAAATTGAAATTTCACTTCCCAATCAATACTTGGATAAAAGTATTGTGTCACACCTCTTGATCACTGAATTCAGGTATTTCATTCAGTCCAATTGTCACATGTGTATAAAATCAAGCACCTATCCATGCAGTCTGCCTTTACCAACATTTGTGAAAGAATGGGTAAAATGGGTGGCCAACGCTCTGCTGACTCAATCACTGCAGAGCTCCAAACCTCCTCTGGCATTAACATCAGCACAAAAACTATGTGCCGAGAGCTTCATGGCATGGGTTTCCATGGCCGAGCAGCCGCACGCAGGCCTTGCATCACCAAGCACAGTGTCAAGCTTTAGATGGAGCGGAGTAAAGCACGCCGCCACTGGACTCTGGAGCGATGCAAACCTGTTCTGTGGATCACATTTACCAAGGGTTACCAAGACATTTTGGACAACTCTCTGCTTCCAACTTTGTGGGAACAGTTTGGGGAAGGCCCTTTTCTGTTCCAGCATGACTGAGCCCCAGTGCACAAAGCAAGCTCCATACAGGCATGGTTGGCTGAGTTTGGTGTGGAAGAACTTGACTGGCCCACACAGAGTCCTGACTTCAACCCCATCCAACACCTTTGGGATTAACTAGAACAGAGATTGTGAGCCAGGCCCTCTTGTCCAACATCAGAGTCTGACCTCACAAATGCTCTTCTGAATTAATGGGCAAAACTTCCCCAAAACACTCCAAAATCTTGTAGAAAGCCTTCCCAGAAGAGTGGAAGCTGTTACAGCTGCACAGGAGAGACAAACTCCATATTGGTCACCTATGGATTTAGGCTGGGATGTCATAAAGGCTCCTGTAGGTGTGATGTGTAGATGGCCCAATACTTTTGTCCAAATAGTGTAGGTTACAATGGTGACAGCATGGATGGTGTCTCATGACAAGGTATTGACTGGCTCACCACTCTCTGTCCACAACAATAGCTCACTGAGCCGGGAACTCTCAGTTCTGAGGTAAGACATGAGCTCCATTCAATGCCAACGTGACAGTCCACTGAGGCTCCGGTTATAGCCACTAAAAATCAGGGAAAATTAGATTACAGCCTATGTCACAGGGTCAGCACATCACATGTCTTACAATGTCCCTTTGCACTCATTGTATGTGAGGTCCTGTTGTCCTTGAGCCACATGGGCTTGTAATTCTATTATTTTCCCATGAAACATGCAATGGAAAAAATACTAACAAAATTGAGTGAAACACCTAAGAGAAGAAAATGAAGGTGAGAACATGGTGAGATAAAAAAATATTATGGGTTCATCGCAACGTATCGCCTGAAAAAAATAACAAAAATCAAGGATCAAGATAACAGGAAAAAACACAACTGAATTGGATGCCAGAGTTGCAAGAACAATGAGCCACATAGTGGAAACCAGCAGCACAACAACACTGCCTACATAAACGACCAGTGAAATATATTCAATTAAAAAAAATGCTATAATGGAGAATAGCAAGTTGTTGGAAGCGTGAATGTGAGTGGGTTAGTTTGTGTGCGCGTGTGCTGAGACAGAGAAAGACAGAAGGAGCAAAACAAAGAGTTTGTGTATTGAGTTACTGAGGTAAGACTTGGTATGTAAGCAGTCGACATGTCCCTGCACCAAATGTCACCAAAGCAAAAGCTGAAGTTGTTCTCCAGTCACTTTTGTCGCACTGGGAGAATGAAGTGAATTTGATCACACGGCAGGAACAGCTTATGTGCTGTATTTAGGCCGAGCAGCGCTGCTTGTTAAATCAGCTGCTGCTACCAAATCCCATCAAAATATGAACGTGTGAGGGGGGGACAGTCGAGTCAAAATCCTGTGACTTGGATGCACCTTGATTACTGTAAACAGGCCTGATGTGTATAGAAGTTTAGGTCCTTCTGTTTTTGGTCTGTACTAACAGCAGTTAAATTATAGCTCATACTCACACAACGATCATAAAAGATGTAATTACTGTCATAAATCTGATTCACTACATTACCAGGAAACACGTCCTTCCTTCACAGCTTTCGAGCATCACAAAGCCCTATTGAGGACAAGAGGGGCTTTTCTCAGGGAGTCTGTTAACACAAATTATGTAATGCATTCCCACCGTGACCTACTGAGTTTAAAGAACAGCTAAGGGAGGTAAAGGAAAACCACTATTGTTCTGCCTCCCACTCCCCTCAGTGTGTTTCACTAAACTGTCCTATAGCTGCAGGGGAATGAGGCTGAGGTTTAGAAAGAGGCTTAGGTTTGATCAGGAGAGACAGGTCATCTGCAAAACTGCCTAGATTTTAAGCGTTCAGTGTGCCAGAGAGAGATGGACAAATAGATAGCGGGCCTTCAGGGACTGGGTTTTATCTGGAGGTATCAGGGGAGTACAAAGCAATTGCACACTGATATCAGATCTGACCTCTTTAGCATGTGTGCATATACTGACTTTAAATAGAAGAGAGTGTGACTGTGCTTTCAACTCACACAGAGAGTACAGTGTGATAAAACACTCCTACAAAGGACAAGTGACTCTTAGTCATGTGCCTATATAGCTTGTAAAGGGGAAGGCAATGTAGGCACACTTCTGGAGCAACCTACGTTTAGTGTGTCTCAGTGGGCAAAGCATCCAAAGTCCCATTTGAACAGGTGAAACCAGAGCCCTGAAAAGTTTATCCCCTAAGTGGCTCCCCGTGGCATTTTATTGTGCCTCTCTATTTCCTCTGATCTTGATATTTAGTGTCTCTCTTAGCCGAACAGACACTCTTTAAAATGCTCTGTAATACATGTGGCCCACAGAACGGGATACTGTGCGTAAGGTTAACTTTAGTTATACTTTACTGAAATATCCTGCAGGAGAACACTGGCAGGAGAAAAGCAGAAACATTACCTGGAACTGTCTTTTTAAACTCAACTAGATTTCAGAGCTTTGAGATGGGGTGGTTTTTGTGGAGCATCCTTTCAACGAGAAAGTTAAGTGGCTGACTGATGAAGTCCAATACGCAAGCTGTGAGATTCATGTGTAGAATTTGGGCCTCTATGCAAAGCAGACAGCTTGCCCTGCAACAGACCTCGATACCCTGCCTCTGCCAACACACCTTAGTGTATCACTGAAAACCCACTGGCCTGCTAATGACACTGAGCATTGCTGTCAGCTCTGGTATCAAGTGAAAGTTTCAGCTGTGTTCGTGTGTTGACCTCTTGCCTGAATGTAAAAGCACGAATTGATCTGGCTGTAAGCTAAGTAGGCTAAGCAGTTAAAATATCATGCAAATCCTTTGTGCAGTCTTAACTAGCGTCCTTTCTCAGTCTCAACAGGCGTTATGCTCTGGGCCAAAATAAATTAAAAAGCAATCTTGACATCTTGACAAGATGAAGCAGTGCCACGTACAGCCATGCACACACACACGCACACACACACACACACATCCGCTGGAGCCAAAATTTTAAGGAGACTTGGTGCACCATTCCTATGTGCAGAGATAACCTCAGCAGGAAACATGACCTTGGTAAGAGCTGTTAATGTAACCTGCCGTCTCGCTTTGCCAAGAAAACCAGTTCTGCACAAACCACAGTGTGTGTGGTTGTGTGTGAGCGCTGTGGAACATTACTTTAACAAGCATAGACTGACCAGTATCCTGAAAACCATTTAGGTTAAGAATATGTGAGCTGCTCTTGTTGCATCTAACTGGTACACCTGTACTCTCAAATCTATTCGGAAGCTTCCCCGTCCCTGCAGGCCCAATGTTAGCTCAACTTCGATTATAAGATATTATAATCTACTTGATTATATTAGGAAAAAGACACAGAATGTCCAAGATGAAAGCAATGACCACAACACAGGGCTGCAGGGTCGCTACAGAAACACTGACTTAGTGTGGTTAGTTGGCTTAAGATAGGAGAATTTCAACACTCAGCGGTCTGAACAAGCACACGGCTCAGCTTTCAGTATACTTCAGTCATCAGAACATTTCACTAGTTTATGCTCAGCGTTTGGGATTTGGCTCGGCTGTATTTGGAATGCAGCAAAATGTTCATTTTTTCCTAGAGCCAATGCAGCCCCTGTATTCCCTTCTTCTCCCACTAAGCTCCTTACAGTATTGGGAGTAGTTCCTGGCAGCGGGCCACTGGAGCCCAATTCAGCGGGTTCAACCCTATTATCCAAGCAAAAGGATTATTTCTGCTGTGGCACTATTGGATGTGATCCATCGACAGAATCAGCTGTGGGTTCTCTGTGCAAGTCTTGACAGCCTCTCAGATACAGGTAAGGCAGGGTGAAAACAACAACAACAACAAAAAACAATGAACTCCTAATGAAGTGGGGTGACAGCCTGGAAAGTCATGATGATGGATTACCCCAGTATCTCGTTACCAGGAGTCTCCATGACTAATTACATGTTCTAACTTACAGCTAGTACATTCACTCACACACACACACACACACACACACACAGTATCCACATGATAGCAGAGAGCCTTGAGACAAGAACAGTGAGTGTTTTACCGGCCAGTGTGGATCAGCAGCAGAGAAGTCAACTTAATCTTTAATCAGTAGCCACAGACGGCTCTCTGGCATTTCGAAACAGCCTGTTTTCAATTGACAGAAAGCCCCTGTGGCTCCACAACAACACCCAGCAAGGCGGCGAGTGGACTCTGATGAGGGTAATGTTTACTGGATCAGAACGCACTGTCTTCTCAGCGGCTGTCAATCTTGAGTGACACCATGGTGACCCCAATACAGGTGCGCGGCGTGCCGTCACCTCCAACCCTGCAGTGCATGACTGACGTTTTGGGAAAAACAAACAAACAAAAAAACCATTATTATTATTTACCTGAAAGTAGAATGACTTCTTCACCCAGGCCCGTGGAAACAGACCCTTCGCCATCACAAAAATAGATCATCTCAATACGTGGACCTGGCTGCGGGAGATCATCCAAAATACATCGGAGATTGCGGATTCAGAGCGCGGCTGCCGCTTGTTTTGCAGATCCTCGGTCACAAAATCGACGTGTAAGGGATGCAAAAGCCCAGCACTAATCACAGTTGGTGTAATGGCTCATTTTATCCACGGAGAAGAGCCGGAGTGTCGCTCTTCCCAGCGCCGCTCCTCTGCTCCTGCAGCTGCTGCTGATCTCTGAAGCAGCAAAACCTCGAGCTGGCCACAGGCACACTGCGCATGCGCAATGTGTCACCGCCACCGTAAATTCGCCCCAAAAAACCATCTATTTATTTTTTTAATGGTCAAGCAAAGTCGTGACAATGTATACCGAAATGCACACATAAAAATTATCGCTTTCGTTACCGCTCAACCTCCCCTGGGTCAATAGTAACTATGTAGTTACTGAGTTGTGGCGGCGCCAAGCTAATCAGCATGAGCAAAGGTGCAACTTCCGGTGAAACTTTCAAAAGAAAACGCCTGCTGTGAACATAAACTACAGAACATCCGGACACATTTGTTATCACATCAATACCTGACTGCACAATGTCTTGAGCACAAAACATACGCCTTGATGCATTATCTTTGAATAAATCTGCCCCTGCTGTTAAAGCTGTGTGGCTGCTTAATGCACCATCTGCACTCCTCCATGTTTAATAATTTTATTTCTGTACAATCAATGAATCAATCAAGAGGGAACCATATTTTAATTTCATTATACAACCTGTTGTATAATGACCAATAAACTTCCTGGTATCCTTGTATGTGAGACAAAGTACACTACTGTCTTTAGTGGAATTAATCTTGAGCATACCATTATTAGCATGTGTAAGTATAGATGGGTATGATTAAATAGAAAACAATGGAAAACTGTGTTTCTGTTATGTATGTAAATATATAATTTCAAATAAGATAAAGGAGTTTTTGTTTAAGATTGTTAGAAGCTGTGTAAATTCTTCCCAGCTATAAAAAACAGATGCACTTTTTTGTCTTTGTGAGGGGGAAACTACTGAACATGTCTTTGCAGATTATTTTATGGTATTTGTTTTGATTTACAGTGTAATTTCTCAAAAAAAGAGACAAAAATTTCATCCTAATGAGGTCATATTAATCTAATTCTAATTTAATTTGATTATATTATGTCCATAAAATGGACAAAAAACAAATCATCATTGTATATTTTTAAAGATTGAGATTTGAAAACATATATGACTACTGCTGCTACTTAAAAACTCAAAACCACAAATTGGCAAAAACTATTCAATTATTTAGACATTTCAAATGGACTCTTTTGTTTGTCCTTCTTTCTCTTCCCTGCATTTTGTTGTTGTTCATTGTAAATTATTTTTATGCTTAAGAATATTTACAGACTCTTTTCTAATAAAAAAAAAATGTGCGTGAATTTAATATAAACAAAGGGAGGGGAAAAAACAAACAAAACATCCGGTCATAACTTTCAAAATAATAACTAACTTGTCTGAACTCACAATACACGCATATGATGTTTTAGCGCCGGCAAGTGGCCATAAATTGTAAGGTTTATGGGACACAACTTCTCTAAACTACCATGAATTTTTGGTATTTTGAAAAAAATATTGCTTGCGGCTACAAGAGAGGTGCTAACTTGCTAACTTTAGTGCTGTTTTCCCCCATATTTTGGACATATTTTCCTCTGTGAAACAACGCTTACCGATTGAAAAATATTGGCGCAACAATAAATGTGGCTTGTGCAGCTTGGAGGAGCCGAGGTGCCATGCTCGCCGATGCCCTGCCTACATTTTCAAATGTCTGAAAAAAAAGGTGAGCAACAAGCAGCAGCAGCAGTGCGCCGCTTCCCATAATGCACTCCCGGATCATCAGCGGGAAACCAAAATGGCGAACGTGCTGGGGGAAAATGAACCGTTTGTTGTTTTATGAAGAAGGCTCGGGCGCTGCGCATTTTCCGCCGTTTTCACTCGGAGATAACTTCAGAAACAAAAGCGGCCCGCTAACGCCGGTCGCTCCTATCCGGTTATTTCGTCGTGCGAGTCGTGTTGTAGCAGCGGAGGTGGCCGAATGAGGTATTGTTGTCATCTAACTTACATCACCATGTTTTCCTCTTTCTGGGGGGTGTGGGTCCGAGGGGCTCCGGCTAGCGACCTGCCTGACAGCTATCCGCCTGCCTGTGGCTCTTTTACCGCCACTATTACCTCTCATAAACGCCTCCTATACGGAATATAATCTCACCCTGTAATCTCAAGTGAGAGTTTTTGTCCTTTAATCTTGCTCAGAGGTCTCTGTGAGTGACCATGTTCACTCTGCACACGAACAAAGGGGAGCTTTCACTGACGGGCAGTGCCAAAAAAAAAAAGAAAGAAAGAAAGAAAAAAGGAAAAGAAAATGCTTGTCCAAGTGCAAAATCAGGCCTAATTATGGAAAGCTGTTTTGTTTGTTAGAGCCTGTCCACTGCAGTGTGAAAGTGTGGAGAGTTAACATTTGTGGCGCTGCGACTGACAACTGTGATTTGCCGCTCGGTTGGCAGGTAATGTTGCTGCCTTAATCCTCATTGTGTGTTGCGAGCGATTGTTTTTGTGTTTTTGTTTGTTTGTTTGTTTGTTTTCCCCACGTGGGATGCACTGATCAGAAATATGCAGCGTTGTCCCGCACGGCTGCCAGTAATTACAAATGGTCGCTTAATGTGTGAGTGGATTCACCTGTTGTTTGCCTCTCAAAGCGGCCATGTGATGATGGACGAGTGAGATTAGTTTGAGTCCACCGGATGGGAAAATGGCATTTGTCCCATGATGTCCTGTACCGCTCATCATCAGTCTGCTCTGTAAGGTTTTCCGTGGCCTTTGAGTCAGTGTTTTAGCTCTACTGCATGTCCATTAGGGCTGCGACGATATGCTTATATCCCGATTTGATACTATCACGATACTTGGGTGCTGAATCGATATGTATTGCATTTTTTTGTTGTGTTTTTTTTTTTTTTTTTTTTTTTTTTAATTATCCTCTAGCTTGTAATGTTTCATGGTGCTGTGATTATCTTAAAGGTCACAATAGGTCATTTTTTTTCAGTGACAAACCCCTTTTAAAAATTCCAGTTTTTCTCTTGCCAAAACTTAGTCTAACTTATGGAGCAATATTTTGCCCCCTTGCTGAAAACTGAACACATTTTTACTTTAAATCCATTTAGAAATAAATATAACATGATACTTAAGTGAATCCGCTCCCCCTTACCTGTAACGTCCATGGAAGACACAGCATTATATTGCACATTTAATTATTGATTGCAAAATGGTACACCAAGCAGAGTGAGCGCTTGCAGGTGGAGAATTGCTGATGATTTGGCACCAAACTCAAATTGATTACACACTATCACCTATAACAATGTCACGATATGTTTCACTTCAGCCCCCTTTCTAAGTGCACATCTCTTTTCCCCCCATCGCCAATCTCCCACTCCCGTCCCGTCTCCCCCTCCTCAGAGACTCTGCGGCTGTGGACCACCTGTCTGTCCATCAGAGAGCTCTCCCCCAGCGGCAGCAGCAGCAGGCGGTGCTCCTGTCCCCCACCAGCCTCTCTCCTGGGGAAGAGTATGGAGAAGACACCATGCCTGACAGGTTCACAGAGGGGCAGGACGTCTTGGCCCGCTGGTCGGACGGCTTGTTCTACTTGGGAACGATCACAAAGGTAAGTGTGAGGGAGTCACTTCACAGTTGTTGGTCTGTCTGCTCTGTAGCGAGGTTTCTATTGTTTGGGTGAGATGGCTGGTTAATATTCATGGTGTAAGGCCTGTTGGTAAAATGCCTCGCTTGTAAAGCCCTGAGCTTTTTATACTTGATGCTTTTTTTCTCCAGTCAAGTTGTTTGAAAAGGCAGTATTTTTGTGTATTTACTTTGGTGTTTAGTTAGGGTTTCACAATATGGACAAAATGTCATACCTTGATATTCATGCCAAATATATCAATATTGATACAATATATAAAATGACTGGGTTCACACTTTTTGGAACTTGAAGTGTAGCAACAGTGAAAATTAAGCATTCTTCAAAAAACGACAAAATAATACCAACTTGGTGTAGAAAACGCAGTTATTTCAAAAAGCATTTTATTGATCAGACAGACTAGTCACCCTAAATTTGACATCATCTGCATAATTGGCCTTTGAGATATTAATATTATGCATGTTCATATCTAGATAATGATCTGTTGTTCAGCCCAAGTATGTAGGGCTTTTACAAATCCAGCTTGTTGTTGAAGAACCTGTGCGTGGTTTTTCTCCTCCAGATAGATCGGGACAAGCAGCGATGCTTTGTGGTTTTTGAAGACCGGTCTAAGTCCTGGGTGCTCTGGAATAATATTCAGACAGGCAAGTTATGTCCACTTCTAGGACCGTGGCACTTCACGATTTATGTATTTGTCTAATATTTAAGTGTTTTGATATTGTTATATGAAACTGCAGTGTCTTGGTGATTTACAAGGAGTCCCAAATCCTGTTTCACTGCCTGGGAGCAGCAATACTGATCTAGATTCAGTATGGTCTAATTTGTGGTTATTTTTTAGCTTCATTTCCTGGTTGAATTTTTCTGCTGTCCATGCCCCTATCTGCCTTATTCAGCCAGAAGTTATCTGCCTCCCATGTCCCTGACAGTTAACAGTCCACAGAGTGGTTGGCCCCAGTTCAGTTCCAGTGAGCTGTCCTCATGTGAAGATGAGCATAGGGAAGGTACATCGCAGGGTTGGGGTCAATCCACTCACCGATCACTCAATTAGAGGCAAGCAGAAGCTAGAGTTGCCCCGTTGCCTTTTAAAAAAGACTTTAGTCTGATTCTTAAAATACATTTTAAAATGTGTTTATGGAAAAACATTTTTGTGATTTAAATATTTTCCTAAAAATGAATATTCTGACTGATTCCAAAGTGGACTGACCCCAGTGCTGCCCCACAGCCACATGTACACATTATTGTGGTGCTAATTAAAATGTTCACTGGGTTCACAGTAGAGTTATCCCCACCTCTTTGACATGACCTGGATCCTCACTGCAGTGGTGTTTTGAAGGAAGCTAAAATTTGTATAAGAGAGGTCTATGGGAGACCATTACATATTTATATCAGCTGCCGCCTGATCGTTGTGTGTCAGCTGATGCTTAATGAATGTTGGCCTTTCCAAGTCCACTGGAGGCAATCTTTGAGTCTGTGTTGATCAGGGGCATTTAAGAATTGTTAATAAAAACTGTTAAACATACTTACTAGAGGGTATCAACTGGTATTTTATGTTATTTATGTTATTTAGTTGATATTGTTTGTTATTTTTACACCTGGGTTAATTTTAAAATCGCCATATTGCTGGTTTCCACCTGTCATACTTTTTGAACTTTTTTTTTTGGTCTATCTTTCTTTGTTTTCTGGAGTTGATAAATTGTTGGTTTAATCACAGCTATTTCCCCTTTTGGGCTTTGTTTGCCTTCTGTTATTTTTTTCCTCTCATTGTTTAAGTTTCATTTTATGATTTTAGCCTGCTGAAGATAGCCATCTGTCTCACACAGGTTGTATTTCAGGCAGTACAACCAGTTTGTCACACCATATCAGATCAGATGAAATACTAAAATGTGTCCCACCTAATTCATAATTTGACCTGTTTCTTGTTGCTGCCTAGTTAAAACACTCTTTGAGGTGCTTGGCTCTTCTGTTTTAGGGATGCACAATAATATTGCCACGTCATCAGTATCTTTTAAAAAGCATTGAATTTTATGTCTCCATCTCCCAGAGGGCTATCACAGTAAGAGTAGGCATAATATGTTTATTCCACAACAGGAGAGACTTCATGGTCCCGGCAACAAGGTGGAAAAAAAATGTACCGTATCGACAATTGGCAAAAAAAATTAATATTGTGCATCCCTAGAGTGTACACCGTGACAGCTACACTGAATCACTGCTGTGATTCTTGGTCCTGACTCGTTTTCTCTGTTTCAGGGGATGAGGATGATGACGATGAGGAGGATGACATTGTCTGCTCCATATGCCAGGATGAAAGCTCAGAGGAGCCCAATGAGATTGTCATTTGTGACAAGTGTGGACAAGGTACCTCATTTGCTCTTTATGCTCTTAATCCTGATATTTAACAAAGTGCGCCATAGTGCAGCTCTTTCCTGTTTTTGTTTTCCTTTTAAACTTTGCTGAGACTTCGCTGCTCATCTTAAGTATTTTCCATCCCATACATGTCGATACAGAAAGATGTTTAATCCCTGGCCGTCAAAGGGGGGTCTGTAAACAAGGATCCACTATATAGGTGGTGTTGCCTCATGACCTGTGTGTGCTGTGTTTAGGGTACCATCAGCTGTGCCACTCTCCCATCATCGATGCCACTGTCATCGACTCAGATGACAAGTGGCTCTGCAGGCAGTGTGAGCTCGCTGCTGCACCGAAGGTATGGCCGGGTTGGGACCGGAGGGATTAAATAATAATCTGATTGGTTTTGCTGACTGGTGCACTTTTGAGTTGTGTGGATGCTGGCATGTGGGTTTGTGTATTAATATCACAGCAAATTACCAGTCATAAGCACCACTTACTCAGTCATATTTTAATGCTAACTGTCCAGTCTGATTAATTGTTCAGTACAGTATATGTCTGATTAGAACATGCTGCTATTAATGCTGTTTTTCTCTTTGTGTGTTTGGTTCACAGAGGGGAAGCACTCAGAGGAAGGGAGCTAATCTTAAAGGCCTTAAGCAGGGAGAGCAGCAGGAGCAGCAGCACGTCGAGTTGCACCTCTCCTTCCCGTACACCCTGGAGGAGCTGGTGTGGGACCCGGGCCACAAGACTAACATCCAGGAGTGCTACTGCTACTGCGGACGTCCAGGAGAGTGAGTATCGCATACACACTTTGGGCGAGCACACTTCTGATTTCGGCAGCACACTTGCGCACACACACATTTGTGTCAAAAAAAGTTTTAAAATGACTTACGTAGCCTCACTTTCATCTTGTAGCTGGTACCTGAAGATGCTGCAGTGTAACCGGTGTCAGCAGTGGTTCCATGAGGCGTGTCTGCGTTGCTTACAGATGCCCATGCTCTATGGAGACAGGTACAAATACTTCCTTACCTTAGAAATATTTACACTTATTATATATTTCTTTGTGAAACCTTGACATCTCTCAGTAATTGTTCACCGTCCTCCCTGTCGTTCATTGTATAGTAAATTTCTTTGATTATATTTCTTACATCTTTCTAGAGCTGATAAATTATAGCTGCTGGTTTAATCACAGCTATTTCCCCTTTTGGGCTTTATTTGCCTTCTGTTATTTTTTCCCCCTCATTGTTTAAGTTTCATTTTATGATTTTAGCCTGCTGAAGATAGCCATCTGTCTTGCACAGGTAGTACGTGGGGCAGTACAACCAGTTTGTCACACCATATCAGATCAGATGAAATACTAAAATGTGTCCAACCCAAATCATAATTTGACCAGTTTCTTGTTGCTGCCTAGTTAAAACACTTCTTGAGGTGCTTGGCTCTTCTGTTTTAGGGATGCACAATAATATTGCCACGTCATCGGTATCGGCTGATATTAGTTTCATTCTATAGTAAATTTCTTTGATTCTGTTTCTTACATCTTTGTGAAAATGAGTTAACACAGGCTTGTGGCTCTCTGTCCTCAGGTTTTATCTATTTATCTGTTCTGTTTGCAACTGTGGACCAGAGTACCTCAGCCGACTCCCTCTCAGATGGTGAGTGGATCTCAAGCTTTGTCTACAACACTTCTGCAGTCCACAAGAAGTACTTCGAAACAGAGATAGCCAATGAAGTGTTGTGTGTGTGTGAGAACAAGGAAATGGCCCCATTGGTTGACTCTAAAGTGTTTTTCTTAAGTCCTCTAATAAAGCCCCAATGAAAACAGGCTCAAAGTCTAAGAGCTAAATAAACACTGAATGAAAGTATTGCACAGTGAGGTAGATAAGCATGTGATTGCCCTTCTTTAGAGAACAGGTGTCATTTTATTTATCTTCTTCAGAAAGTATGTTTTGTTTGAAGATACAGTGCCCCGTTCCCAACAAATGTTGAAACCTATTCCAAAATACATTTGAAAATTATTTTTAACATGCATCTATGAGTAGATCATCTAGTCTTGTCTAATGTGCCATGACCAGTGTACCTTACAGTGTGTCCATTTTAACTTGTGCACTTGACATATACATAAATTGTCTATTGTCTTTGTTATGATTATTCATTTGTTCCAAGGCAAATTAGATTTTATACATTTTACTGCACTGTTGCAGGGAGGATGTTGCACACCTGAGCCTGTACAACCTGAGTGTGATCCACAAGAAGAAATACTTTGACTCTGAAATAGAGTTGATGAGCTACATCAACGACAACTGGGAGCTGCTGCAGCTGGGGGAGGTAAGGGGACCCGGTCAAACTCCACATCTTAACACACTGGGTGGCCAGTTGTTTGGTCTGCACTCAAAGGCAAGTAATGGAAAGGCAAAAGAAGCTGACATTTAAATTTCATATCAGTGCACTGTTATTTGGTAAAAAGTGCCTGGAAATGGCCACCAGTGCATTGACACATTTACTGTTTCTAAAGCATAGAGCAGCTTAAGTTCATCCCAGTGGACTGGATGCTAGAAAATTTCATGGTCAGTCTAAGGTTAATTATATTGAAAATTTACAATGTACCACAATGTTTTGTTGTTGAAATTATTTATTATGTTCCTATCTTTCTCCATTTTTTTTCCTCCAAAATTTCTCTTTGCAGCTTGCCAATACTGAAAGACCAGAGCGATATCAAAGCATTCTGGAAGCGCTAAACAGTAACAAAAGCATGTAAGTTTTTAATTTATTTGTTGATCATTGTTCAAATTAGGGCTGAACAATTAATTGAAATAATAGTAAAATCGCAGTATGGCCAAGTGCAATATCCAAATCGCAGCAGCTGTAATTTTTGGATAAAGGAAGAATGTGTGACAAAATATTGTTGTAAATAAAGTATTACGGTGCTACACAGATGTTCTGGCCCACAAATTATATTTTCCAGATGTAAGCAAACATGTTTATTGGGCGCAGAGCTCTGCGCAAATCACACCACCATCATTTTAATAGCTTTTTCTGTGGAAATGAAAATTAGAAAGAAACATATCGCAATTGTAATATCTTAAAAATTAATCGCATTATTATTTTTCTTAAACCATATTGTTCAGCCCTATTTCAAAATTTTATGATGTCTTTTAAAATGTACACCTTTTTGTATTTTCTATGTTTTATTATCCCTGTTATCTTTAACTCTCCTCTTAATGGTCACTCCCCATCTCCCGTCTCTCTCTCCCAGGTTCATGTCAGGGAAGGAAATAAAGAAAAAGAAGCACTTGTTCGGCCTGAGGATCCGTTTCCCTCCTGCCCCTCCTAACTCTGAGGAGCCGACCAGCAGAGTGGCAGAGAGAGCTTCACATGAGATCACCATCAAGGGACGCAAGTCCACCAAATCTCTGTCTAACACCAGGTGAGATGTGTTCTGTATGTTTTATCTCCAGTGTGTCTGCAGATCCTTAAAAAGCCTAATGTCTTAAATTCAGTTTGAATTTCAACATAAATATTGAGTCTAATTTCATTTATCCCACTATTTTGTTTTCTTAAAATGAGCCTAGTTTGTCTACATCGGAGTCAACTTTTCAGATGTTGTTCTGATGTTTAAATTTAACCGCTACAATTACCAGTTGGCAAAATGACCTAGATTAATCCCACTTTAAACTTGGCCTTCACACTTACAGTACAGGCCAAAAGTTTGGACACACCTTCTCATTCAATGCGTTTTCTTTATTTTCATGACTATTTACATTGTAGATTCTCACTGAAGGCATCAAAAATATGAATGAGCACATGTGGAGTTATGTACTTCACAAAAAAAGGTGAAATAACTGAAAACATGTTTTATATTCTAGTTTCTTCAAAATAGCCACCCTTTGCTCTGTTTACTGCTTTGCACACTCTTGGCATTCTCTCCATGAGCTTCAAGAGGTAGTCACCTGAAATGGTTTTCACTTCACAGGTGTGCCTTATCAGGGTTAATTAATGGAATT
>OMLB01063358.1:38691-50425 GCA_900302555.1 Myripristis jacobus | reverse complement strand
GATAGTTCAGTACCTAGCCCTACTCAGAAATGATGTCAGCTTTTCTTAACCTTGTCTTTCCCTTCTCCTCACCCCTTAGCCTCTGTAGCTCCAGCAAGACACGCTCCACCAGCCACGTCATACCCGTCTCCCATCCACCGTTAAAGAGGAAACGTGGGCGGCCACGACGGGCCTTGCAGCCCCCCAACCCAGAGATTCCCCCTCCCAGCCACGCAGACCCCAACTCGTCAGCCACAGAGATGCCCAGCCCCCTGCCAGGGCTCCACTCCACAGAGATAGTTCACGGCCTGGACCCTGACAGCCAGCTGTCCCACCTCAAGAGCTCCATAAGCAGCTATTTTGGAGCAGCAGGGCGCCTGGCTTGTGGAGAAAAGTACCGAGTCCTCGCCCGGCGGGTGACCCTGGACGGGAAGGTCCAGTACCTGGTGGAGTGGGAAGGAGTCACAGCCTCCTAGACTTTACACTGTCATCACCACCTCTAACCAGGGCTAACAAGAGGTTTATGCCAGTGCTCTGAGGGCAGGTTCACACAGCCCTTAGTCAAAACATTAATTGATATTTGCCTTTTTTTCGGCCAGTGATAGTTGCTGTGAAGCCTACTGGTTTAATGCAGGCCAAGATGATTCCAGTTCATGGTAACACAAGTGTCCCTCAAGAGTGTAAATGCATCATTGAGTTTACCGTGAAGATTAGGATGTATGACACAAAATTACCTTATTTAGGATTTTTTTTAACTTTCATTATCAGTAGTTAGTTTTTATAGAATCACCCATATATTCCCAAGACAATAATTTAACAGTGCACTGTGCCTGTAGGCTTTCAGTAAGGCATTACTGTGCTTGATTTTTTTTTTTTTTTTTTTTTTTTATTCCAGTGACATGCTTTGATGTTTGTTACATTTTGGTGACTTTTGGTTGCCCCTGACCAGTTTTTGACAGAATGTAGAAGGTCAGGTAATGAACGGTGAACCTTGGAGAAAGAGAGAGGGGAAATTGTGTTCAAAGAGGTTAAATATTTTTGACAAATGCAGTCCCCTGCCTCTCAACTGCTAGCTGTGAGTACCTCTTGTTGCCTTGGGCAGACGTGTCCTTCAAGTCATGTTTCAGAAAGTGTGCTCGACTGTGAGCAGTTCAGGTGGAACTTAAAAAAAACAAGACGGATGTTGTGCTGCTGCAGACTTGTTTATTATTTTATATAGAATTATACTACATCTATTATTACCTTTTCTACTTGTATTTTCTAATATGCCTTTTCTGTCCAGTAGGGCATATTTCTCTGATTTTTATTTTTTTATTATCACGGATTCACTTGCACATATCAGTTACCTGTTAGGCTGTCATCTCATCTCGCAGATTATCTAATCTTTCCAGCTCATCCCAGGCAGGAATGAGAATCCCAGGATTCTCATTCCTGCTTAAGTTTCTCAAGTTTTTTTTTTGATGGTAATGGCATAACCCCCAGCAGCTTAAGCTTGAGTGTCATATTTTGGAAGAAAACAGCATCTATAAATATAAACAGTGTTATTTCAGCATAAAAATGTACAGAATCCCAAAACGTTACGGGATTTTTTTAAAGGTGTGCTTCTGAGAAAGATTGTTAGTAACTTGTGTTGAATCCAAAATAGTAACATATATAAATTTTGTCCCAAGTCTGTATTGTGTTTTCTCAAAGGTTTTTGTTTTACAAGTAGCTTGGATGTCTTCATATAGTACAAATATATAATCTCATTTAAAGCATTTTGATTGGAAATTGCAAAATTGAACTGTAATCATGTTAACTTTGAAATCTGTAAGGACCTATTGAGTTTTTCCATTTGATGACAGTTGCGCCAATGAATTGTGCATCAGAGGACAATGGAGTACTCAAAAACCTTCATTCACAGTTGCTATACTGTTTTATTTTATTGAGCTGCCTATGCAATCTGGTCCTCAAAGAAACATATTTCAGTCAAAATTGCACCGTTATGCTTGAGAAAGACAAGCTGTAACATTATTTTCAACTCCTTTTTAGTTGAAATGTCTCAGGCATCCAGGTACTATTTATTTTTGTCATCATCAAAGCTGCACTTATTTTTTTTTTTTTAATCATTATTATTATTTTTGGCCAAGCTCACCTTGCAAACTCTCAGGATATATGTGCAAAACCTTCACTGTATTACGCAGAAGGCCAGAATCTGGCATGTGACAAGAGGTTTGGATGTAAATTATTCACTGATGTTGATCAGTATTTTTTTCAGGCTCTCCATTCTATCAACTGTAGCATTAATTTCAACCGTATTTGTGTTTTAAGCTGTTGTTGTTGTTTTTTCCTCTCAGCAAAATCGGGTGTAACCAGTTAATTTACAGTCATTTGTTTATGCTAAGTCAGAAACCAAATCAGTCACTGGAAATCTAACATACGCTGTACTTAGTTGCAAGAGGTAAATAATGAATCACTACATCTCTTTCTGGAGATGTCTCTTTGTTTTGTTGCTCTGAGAAGAAAGAAAAGTTCATTTTGGGGGGGAGAAGTAAAGTGATTTGACTTTTTTTTTGTTTTTTGACACTGATACCTCTTACTTTACAGGTTTGTTGTGGCAGTGCATCTGTCCAGCCAGTGTTAGACTAACCAGGTGTTGCTGTTTGCTCCCACTGGCTCCGAGCAGGCTTCTGCAGCCAAAGATCATACACGTGTCGTCTGCGCTGTCTCTTGAATTTCCTCGTTACTTTTTTTTATATATATACATTACCATATAGGTGGATGTGTTGCTTCCAAACATGTTTAAATAAAGACAGATATTTTGACGCTGATGTTTCTGAGTTGGTCTTTTATCCGGGTCCAGCCTATCAAACGGTGCTCTGTTGTCAATTTGACAGTTCGTGTTAACGCGCCACTATTCGCGGCTTCACTCGTCGCTCGTCCACCAATCAGATCGCGGAGGCTTCTCTTCTGTCCAATCACGAAGGGCGTTGTTAGGAAGTGGGTGGAGAGAGAAGTTACAAGTTGGCCAGCCTGGTAAATTGAAAAGATTTGCTCATTCAACTGTCTTACAACTTTAAAGCTTTAACAAGGCCAAAGCTCACCTCATAGCACTTTGAAAACATGTTCACGGTCTGTCGGGCCTCGTACATTCAGTCGCTTGGTTGTTTATCGAGTTCCAAACGTAACGATAGCAACCTGTTGATCTAGCGAGAGGCTTTGTTTACGTTTAGCTCCTGCGGCTAACGCTAGCTGGCAGGTTGACATGCTGTGATGTTTAAATGCTAAAAACAGTTTGAGTTTGAGTTGAGTTGGGATAGCTCTCATCATCCTCCTGGTTCTTACACATTACAGCTGTACACAGAGGTTTACAGGCAGGATGGTGATGAGCTGCAGATTTACATTGACTAATTATTAGCCTAATGTTTGAAAACGAGGATGATTTTATGGAAGATGTGGCCAGTTTGAGGAATCGACTTTTATTCACGGAGCTCAGTCTTCAAAGTGTGGAAGAGCAGCTGAGGTAAGTTGTAACTCAGACCACCTGTTGATGCTAAAAAAAAAAAAATAAAAAAAAAAAAAAAAAGACCCTGTCTGGTATACAAGAGGAAGCCTGCACCCAGGAACAGAATGAGCAACACTGCAGCCAGTGATTTAAGATTTAAAAGAATCAAATGAAGTATGATGGTCCTCCTAACAGACTCTCTTGATTATTTACGCACACTATTTTTATGTGAACCCCTTCTGCAGTCAGTCAGGTGGGCACGATGACAGTGGTCCGTCTGTGCAGCAGAGCCTCCCCTTCAAGCTGCCTGATCGCCTTACTTTAGAGGACCTGCGGAGACCAGATGTTCCCCCGTCCCAGTCAGCCTGTAGTCGCCAGGAAAGGCCTCTCAGTGCAACTGCTGAGAGACGTTCTGTTGCTGCCAGTCTAAACCTGCCCTCCTGCAAGTCTATGGTGAGAGAGGATATAAGTGTGTGTGTGTGTGAGTGAGTGACAAATTGTAAGAGACATCCAGACAGATGCACTGTACACGACCCTGCCTCATGCTGCATCCTGTAACTACAGCATGTAGCACGTAGTGTCTAAAGAAGAAAAAGGGGCTCTACTATATTGTCTCATCATCTCCCCAAAAAAAATCTACTGTGAAAACCAATGCACCTGGCATTAGTGAGTGTCCTGGCTGATGAGATTGTTTTCAAATGGATTTCATAAAATCCAGGTGTACGATTTGTTCACCCAAGCCGCCTCTGATTGTTGTCAGATTAACCATAAAGTAAAATAAAGTTGCATTTAAAACACACCTTTGTACATCGATTCAACTAGGAAGCACAGACTTAAACTGAACAAGTATGAGGCAGCTCTGGCCAAGGTTACACCTTTCGTTTCAACTTTGTTAAAGATTGATTGTCAGGATGCTTCAATGAGGAATATGCACAATGATGTGTGTACTGTCATTTTTAAAGGATTTAAATCTTGAGATGTGTGGTAGCTTGTTTTGCAAGGAAAAGAGCAAAAAAAGGTACAGATCAGCCGTACATTCAATATACTGCCACTGGATTCAGCTGAAAATGTATTCTAGACATAACCCAGATGTGAAATTCATGCCAGTGCCAGTTGCTTAACTGCACCATTGCAACACATTACTCTGTGTTTAACCGTGTTTTCTCTCTTAAGGCTGCTTCACGCGGGGCCAGGTCATTGGAGATGGAGTCAGCCCCTATAAGGAACAAGCTGGGATGTCTCCGTCAGGAAAACGCCTGTCTGACCATACAGAGCAAACAGCTCCTCAGTGACCTAGAGGCAGCGCAGTATGAACTGGTCACCCCCAAGACGCAGGTATGCAGCCATTCACAAACACACATGTCACAAAATAACCCTCAGCCTCATCTCCAACCCTTAAAACTTAGTCTGAGCATTTTCCTCCTGGAGAGAATTCGTTTCCCATCTTAGGACGCCTGTTTGAATCTGTCTGTTATGATTTGCCCTTTGAAATGTGAAAAATCTGCACATTGGGCCGGTCTGCTCTCTGATGATGACCATATTATTTGCTGCATGCTGGCGTAGTGTGACATCAGTATTAATGCACCAGTGTTTTATTGAGAAATTGGCAGCCAAGAGACACCCATTATAATGGCCTCTATAGTTTGTTCATTTGAAATACCAAGCTACAGCATCATCATTTTATAATCATAAGTTATAAAAAGTCACTCACTTCTCTCTCAGGTCCGCCCTCTGGACTCCAGGGTTGGGTTTAAAAACAGCAACGTGGCGGTCCTGAACGAGCAGATTCTTAGTCTTGAGGCAGAGCTGGAGGCTCAGGCCAGAGAGCTAAGGTAACCTTGCAACCTATCCTGCTGCTTATCGGGCATTAATACTGTTACTATTTGTGTAAACACCAGGATTTTCTTATTTATGTACACTGGCCACACACAGTATCTTATGTTGAGATTATTTTATTAATTTGCTATGTAGTTACAGTCATAATGGCTTTTAATAGTTGCTTATGATGTGTAATACTTGATGTTGTGCTGTGTTACAAGTTAATTCCCTGATGGGATTCCTGCGTAATTACTATTACAGTTTTTCCATTAAGGGTAAATGGCCTGGTGGATCTGATGAGTCTCAAGCAATAGTCAACAATGTTGCCACTGAGGGCCAACACTATGCAGGTTTTAATTCCAACCACAGACACAAGACAGATGATTTCACTGATAAGCACACCTTGAACCAGCAAGTAGGACACAAAGCAGTGAAAGCACATGGTGTGTTCTTTGGTTGGAAGGAGAACCTGCAGACTCTCACGTCTCCATGGCAAATGCTTCTCTTTTCCTGTTGTAGATCAACACTCCTATCGTGGAGAGCCCGTAATGATTCGTATTTATTCTTTTTTCATGAAACAGTCACACCAAACAGCAGGCCACCCTCCTTGAAAATGACAACAGGTGCTTGTCTGTGTTCCCTCAGGGCAGCAGAGCTGAGAGCAGAGCGCGGCCAGGAGGCAGCAGCTCAGAGTGACAGTCTGGTGTCTCGGCTGTCAGAGGAGCTGAGCGTGATCAGAGCAGAGCTGGACAACAAGACAGCAGTAGGCAAACGGTGACGCGTCTACCAGTGCTTTCGTTGCGGCATGTGATTTTGTTTAAACAGTTCTCCTAACATTTCATGTGACTGACAGCATGGACGCCGCTGTGATTTGACTGGTTGCACGGCTGTAAATCATACTTGCAAGGCTGAATTTACATGTTAAAAGTGCATAGTTGAACAGTCAGTGCAATATTTTTCCACTTTCATCTGTGCTCCATAATCCTGTCTATTACCTGTTATATTAAATGGTTTTGCCATAACCAGTTTATTTTCACAACATGATAACTTTATGGTTTTAGTGCTCATCTACAACCTCATGTCTTGCAGGGCCGAGCAACAACGGAATCAAGCCCTTCACAATGCAGAGAAACTCAAAGAAGCTTACAAAGAATACAAAGCCACCATCTCCATTAAACTTAAGAAGGTGATCTCACTCAAGTGTCATCACAGAGGTCTTTACTGAATAACTGATTTGTTTCCTTTTTTTCCACAGTGATGTCAAAATCGGTTCTATTTGTGTTTTCAAGGTGATGGAGAGTGAGAGCAAACTGAAAGAGAGTCTTATTGAGTGTGACAGAGAAAAAGAGGTGTTGGAGATGAAGTGCACTGTGTTGGAGAGGGAGAAGGCAGATCAGAGCCAAACAATTAGGTATGTATGTGGGATTGACTGTCCACTGAGGCTTAACCTCTTATTCCTTACAGTCATGCATGTGTGATGATTGTTAGGAGTTACTTTTCTTGCAGAGATCGTACTCATGGCTGTGTGTATTGATACTAATAAATAGGAGGATTTCTAATTCTCAGCAATGATGTCTTTTAATCTTTGATTGTCTGATAATCCTTCATCTCCCTCCTCTTCTGCCACCCAGCCAACTGAAGGAGGAGGCGAGGCAGGCAAACTCTTTGGCTGCAGACCGATCAGACCTCCAGGCCCAGCTCGAGGGGGCTGAACGACGGGCCTCACATTTGGAGCGGGAGCTAGGCGAGCGGGTTGCAGAGCGCGGGGAGCTGGCCTCTCTGCAAAGGGAGCTGAATGACCTGCGGGTCCTGACCCAGAGCCAGGAGCAGAGGGTGGCCCAGAGCCACAGAGAGGCTCAGCAGAGCAAGGCAGAGCTGGCCAGCCTGGAGGCCATACTGGCCCTGCTGCATCGACAAGAGGTGGAGAGTCATGGACACACATGCGAACACATTTACCACGGTTTCATTCACACTGTCCTTTTTGTTGGCTTGTCACATGAGATTATTGTCACTGTCCCTTCCGCTGATTGGGCCAAGCCTGTGCTACATCTTTCGCTCATTTGTTTGCCAGTGTGACTGAATTATCTACGAAACCGCTGATTAAATTTTCACAAACATGGCCAAAAGTTACATGTTAAAACAACGTGCCATATTTATTATTGGTTGGCTGTGAGGAGAACATCATTTGTAGGTGACAGCGTTTTCACACAGTTGCCTTGTTTTTTCTTGCAGGGTCCTGAGGGGCCACTGTGTGTCAGGCCCTGCATTGTGCCCCCAGTCAGCTGTTCAGGAGCAACACACCGACTGAAGTCACAGCCAGGTAATGCTGACCGACCTTAAGGGTCCTTCATGCAGCATAATTGTTCAGCAAGCTTGTAAACTGGGTCTAAACTTTCATTATTTATTTAGGTTTGCATTTATTTTTGGACATTTATTTTTGAATGCTCCAGCCCTCTTTACTTTTTTTTGTAATTATTTTGCTCATTCATGTGCTGAATGCCTTCTTGAGAGGATTATTTAAACAATAAGTGTGACTCACTGCCTTTTTGTTTTTCTTTTTGATGTGCACAAAGGTGTCTTTATCCAGTCAGACCAGGTAAATTTAGAACCTGCACTCCAAGAAAGTATTAAAACCTCCAGAAAATGTCATGAATAATCAGTCACATTTTGATGTTAATTATGTGCCAGAGCAATAAAGGACATTGAGTGCAGGTCCCATCCATGCTTTTGATCATTAGGTAATTTAAGCCACCCCTTTCCCTCCTTCTCTCTCCGACCTCCTCCCCCTCCCTCCAGGTGAAAACTACCAGCAGCTGCTGCCGGTGCTCCAGTCGATGGAGGCTGAGCGGGCCAGGCAGAGCGGCCTGGTGCAGCGGCTGCAGGAGCGTCTGAGCAGAGCCCAGGAGGAGATCTCCTCCCTCCAGAGCTCCATGGCCCAGAGAGCCTCCCACTATCAGAGCCTTCACACGGAGCTGCTGGACAAAGTCAGCCAAGCCACTGACACAGAGAAGGAGGTGAGGAAGAGGACGGCTGGAGAAACATGAAACCACCTCTCTTCTGGCTGTTCTCATCTCCTCTTCCATCTTCCCACTTTTTCTTCTTTTGCAGATGACATTCTTTAAACAGGAAAGTTGATTAAGAAGCACATGTTTATTTACAGTAACGGCCTTGGGGAATAGCTGTTAAATCATAACTGGGAACAGACCATTTCAGTGACAGTTTTGTACATAATTGTTGGCCAATGAATCTCCCTGTTTCCTCCTCCTTACCTGTCCTACTCCTTTGAGGATCATTAACTAGTAATATTGAGGTATTAATAAGAAAATCTAAATCTTCCACCAAGCAATGTAGCTCTTGAATAGGAGCTAAACATGGTGGTTCCTAAGGAAAACATGGTAACTGGTAAGAGTGGTGATTTTTAGTGTGCAGCAATGCGTATTTCACAACTTTTAGAGTGTCTGAGCCTGTCATACTGTTATGCAGGATGAATAATATTTCCCAAGTTGAAGTATCAATTATAAATTGTGTGTCAGTCTCACTGGCTGTTTTTCTGTCTCCATGCCACTTCAGCTGAAGAGGAAAAGTGCACGTGTGGCTGCGTTGGATAAACAGTTACAGGAGAAAACCTCAGCCTACAGTCAGGCGGCACTAAAAAACACCGAGCTGGAGCAACAGCTGATGGTATAACACACACATACAGACACACACATATTTCTGCCACGTTTTATTATGTACAGTGTCTGTGGATTCCATTTTCACCGTTTTTTTCCACTGTGCTGCCGCCAAGTTGCTGTTTCAGGGCAATTCAGGCAAATTCACAGACACTTCACTCATTTATACCTGTGTGCTGTCATATATCATCAGGGTTTACGGTACACGAGAGAACCATTTACATAAATCATCATGTCTGTTATTTTACTGAGCAGTATTTACTCAAAAAAAAGGTTATTTTTCTTTTGAGAAAACTGGAGTTTAGTTCTTGTCTGTTGGACTTGATCCTCTTCTCATATTCAGAGAGAGCTGTTCTGTTTTCTTCCTTTGACAACTCAAGCCAGGATAGTTTTCTATTAAATTGTGTGTGTGTGTGTGTGTGTGTGTGGGTGTGTGCGTGCGCCACCGCAAGTGACTTCATATTGTCACAAAGTGCTTGCAGACAACTGCTGTTTTTCTGGCAGGCCTACATATGTGTTATGTAGGGCCTAATGGTTGTGCTGGTTTAAAGGCTATTTGTTCTCCAGTAATGAGTCCATTATTCATCAGTCACTTCTGATCCTGAAATTGTCCCGAAGTGTTTGCAGACAACTATAATTTTACTGCTTGGCGTACATGTTTGTTATGTGGTTTAAAGGCTATTTATACCACGAAATTGTTAGAAAACATGTTAATGATGTATTTGATTAAATCAAACTTTTCCCAAAAGGTTTGTTCCGTTTTTATGCATTTTTCAATGCATTTCAATCCAGAACACCTTAATTTTCGAGGGGTTTGGATAATCAAGGTTCTGCTGTGCTTATTTTGAAATGGCATTACAGCTATGATAGCTAAACTGGGGAAAAATTAGTTTTAACTCAACACAGACAACTTCCATCATTTGCAGGGCTGTTTATTCTAACAAAACAACAAATATAACCAATAAACAATGGATGCTTACATGGCTTCACTGTCAAAAACTGTTTGCTCACCCCAGTCACCTCCACCTGTCCTGGTGAGCTCACCTGTATGCGTTCATGCACCCATACACCACCTGGTGTAAAAGAAAAAATATTACAACAAATAAGCAAATTAATCTATACATATATGATGGCTGCTACAGACTGAAAATGTCAACTAGGTTCATTATTTTTTGTATGCTGTTTGTTAATCTTGCTCCTGTTGTAAATTCCCTGACTCTGATCACAGGAGAGGACCAGCACTCTTCAGCATTACCAGTCACTGATGACCAAGAAGCAAAGAGAGCACCAGCAGTCTTTGGAAAAGTGCAAAAAATCACAAACTCAACAAAACACGGAGCAGCAGCACAGAATAGAAGTGGTAATCTACCTTTCTCCCAGTCCCTCACTTTCCTCTGTACCACTGGGCGACTGTCATTGTATTAAAGAAACCTTTTCGGGATCAGCTGCAAAGCACAATGTATAGCACTGAAGTGTGATTTTAATTTAGAATAGAGAGAAAAGCCGTGTGTTGACTTACTGGGACAATGTTTCAGGCAGTTCAGGTCATCAGACAGGCACTGCCAGCTATTAGAAGCTGCGAACACAGAGAAGCTTTTCAAACAACGTAATTCGCTCAAAAGTAACATCATGTCATATGTTCTGCAGTTGCAGCTGTCTGTGGAGCAGTCCCAGTGTCGCGTGCTGGAGCTGCAGCAGGAGCTGAGCTCAGCGCAGAGGGAAGGAGAGGCGGCACTGAACAGAGCTCTGCTTCTGCAAACCTCCCTGGACCAGCTCACACAGGTCAGGACACACACACACACACACACACCATGCAGATCCGTTAACTACACGCTTTCTCCCGCTGACCTCGGTCAAGCACAGGAACCATTTGAGACCTCAGAAACTGGCTTTGAACTGTCATGTCATCACAGCTTGATCTAGTGATTTATCATAGTTTTATATCAGTTAATGAGCATGTTTGATTTTTTTTTCCTTGGGAACAATCAAAATAGATGTCTATTTATTATCTCAATGATGTGTTGACTTTTTTTTAAAAGCTCCAGTTCAATGACAATTGCATTTCCCACTCACACGGTATTAACCGAGAGCAATCTAAATTTATTCAGTATAACTGTTATGGCTGTCAAGATTTCAGTGTTGTCCTTGATGTCAACAGAAATTATAGATATTAGATATGTTTTTAGATATTAGATATGTTATAAATATCTAATTTACTTCTTAATACTATAAATCTGTATTAAACATTCATACATTCAGTATAAAGAAAATAATAGCCTAGTCAACTGTATGTTTAACCACTGAAGTTGCCACATAGCCATGTAGTATATGATGTAATATAGCAGTAACACGGACAAGCTGGTAACTAGACTGAGTCAGTAAGACAGAGACTGAGGTGGAAGAAGGGAGAGAAAAAGAGATGCTATTTACAGTGGAAGATGGCATGACGGCATTGAAGTGTTTTATGATTTTCCAAAATGGACGTTGCTAAGTCCGTCAACACCCTCATGTGCCTGTGTTGAGGAAAAAGACAAATTTGTAACTGCTTTTCCTTACTAGGTTAAAATCTTACAGTGGATAGATAGATATATAGATTTACTTTATTGATCCCAAACTGGGAAATTCCCAAATCTTTATCTTTTTTATCTTTTATCTTTATGTTTTCTACAATACTCCTGTGGATTATTATCTAACCATTTTCAGTCCCTTTCCTGTCAAACTGGTCCTAATTCTAATCCCAGCTCCCACTATCATTGAGTTTTGTGTTGTGTTAAATAACTAA
>OMLB01063358.1:20556-38671 GCA_900302555.1 Myripristis jacobus | reverse complement strand
GCATGTTAATCTAAATTTATTCAGTATAACTGTTATGGCTGTCAAGATTTCAGTGTTGTCCTTGATGTCAACAGAAATTATACATATTAGATATGTTTTTAGATATTAGATATGTTATAAATATCTAATTTACCTCTATATAAATCTGTATTAATCATTGATACATTCAGTATAAAGAAAATAATAGCCTAGTCAACTGTATGTGTAACCACTGAAGCTGCCACATAGCCATGTAGTATATGATATAATATAGCAAATGGATCTAATGTAGTAATAATTTAGTTATTTTCAATTTCTCTCTTCTCTCTTTGTCTTGAACATGCTTATTTTTTATTGTTATTTTTTTTTTTTAATTCGATTTTATTTTTTTGAAATCAGACATCAAGTAACACGGACAAGCTGGTAACTAGACTGAGTCAGTAAGACAGAGACTGAGGTGGAAGAAGGGAGAGAAAAAGAGATGCTATTTACAGTGGAAGATGGCATGATGGCATTGAAGTGTTTTATGATTTTCCAAAATGGACGTTGCTAAGTCCGTCAACACCCTCATGTGCCTGTGTTGAGGAAAAAGACAAATTTGTAACTGCTTTTCCTCACCAGGTTAAAATCTTACAGTGGATCTTTATGTTTTCTACAATACTCCTGTGGATTATTATCTAACCATTTTCAGTCCCTTTCCTGTCAAACTGGTCCTAATTCTAATCCCAGCTCCCACTACCATTGAGTTTTGTGTTGTGTTAAATAACTAAAAGCCTTGTGCTGTGGGGGCACATTGGAATTAGTGGCACTACATGATCATTTTTTCCACTGGAAAAAAATGTGGTGTAATGCTGTGTTTTTGAGGGGTAAGAAGCTATTTACAGATTGCAGTAATTGCTCAGAGCTGATGCTGGTTTACCACGCTTGACTTCTTTTAAGAGTGAGGTCAACTGAGGATAAATCGAATCCATCGCTTTGCTCGGTGGAAGTCTGTACAAAACTGGAGCTCTGTGAATAATTGCAGGGTAAACAGTGGTAGTATATGACCAGACCGCATATCATAAACAATAACATGGCTAAAGATGAACAGCAAAAATGACTTGCATTTGCTTGGAAAATGAATGCAGTCAAATCACATTACTGTCAGTCCATCACATGAAAGTAGCTTCCCAGTTAAAACTAGGGAAGAACCAATACACATTACCTTTATTTTGCTATGATCATTTTTGAAAAGTGTATCATTTGTTTTCAGGAGAAAGACGCCGAAGAGAGACACAACGAGGAGATGCTACAGAGTTTCAAAGAGCAGGCGGCCCAGTCTGCAGCCCAGGTTGGTATGAAGTAACCTGAGCTCATATTTAAATAACTATACTGCTGTATCACTGGGGTGAGGGGGATGTGTCTGTCATCTGTGACGTCTGTCTGTGCATTAGGTGCATGAGTTGCAGTCGTCCCTGTCAGCGTGCAGAGAAGAACTGAGCTCCTACCTGCAGCAGATGGAGGAGATGAAGGAGAAATATGAGAGTGAGCTGCAGAAGACGACCAGCAAGGTAGAGCAAGTACTTCTTTTGCAACAGTGGGACTTGATTTTTCCGTGTTTCTGACATCTTTTTGGATTCAAATGTGTCAGTAAGAGCTGAGCTCGTGGAAAATGAGTCACTTGTAATGAACATGTGTCCGACCTTTTCTAAGGAAAAGGTTAGAATCCTCAGGCTAATCTCCTCATTCCTGATTTCTCGCTCCACAGGTGTCCTCTCTGCAGGAGAAGCTCCACAGCGCCAGGCTGGTTTGCCAGAGCTCCAGCGAGCAGAACCTGCAGCTCCAGGTTTCTCTCCAGCAGCAGCAGACCATGCTGACCGAGAGCACGGCCCGCGTCGCCGAGCTGGAGGAGAGCCAGAGCTTTCTGCAGAGACAGGTACATCAATTATGTTGGCGTTTTTTTGTCCTTGAAAACTTGAAAATGTCTTTCTGAAAGTGTATAAAATGTCACAGAAAACTTTTGGATTGTTGTTTGCTTTCCAAAATCCAAAATGGTAACTATTTCTCCCAGTTTTAGCTATTAGCTCTAGCTATCCTGAATTATTATCCCTCAGAAATAAATGGAAGACTTTTGTCTGTGCAATGTCTGAGTTTTACAATTGCTTTTTATGATTAATATTATGCAGACTTTTCTTCAGAGGCAGTAAACAAATACATACAGTAAATCAGTGCAATCTAATTATGGACAACATGAACACTAAAAAAAAAACAAACAGACTTTGCATTATAATTACACTGTGGGACTACATATTATATCCCTAAAGACAATCCCTATTATCCATTCCAGGCAGGGAAGTCATAACAGTCAAGAACTATGCTCTCTCTATGGCTGTACCAGAAATATAAATGACATGTGCTGTTCATATTCACTTTTACGCCTTTTAAATACTGTGTTTCTTCAGCATGAGCCTTTTCCACACTGTGGCCTGCCAGGAGGAAGGTCTCATGGTAATTCTGTAATGCCTCTCTTAATGTGTACAAAGAGATTTTCCATGTCTTACAGCAGAAGCAAAGTTTAGCACAAGTCAGCTGAGCAGCAAGAGTCAACAATCGCATATCCAGTTACCGAACTGTGCAAGAGCTTTATTTTATTATGATGTGGTACGCACACATCATAGACTCTGAGGAGAGACAATATTTTGGCTTTTTGGTAATTTTTTGATACATGCTGCACATACTGAGGACTTGGCTGAAATATGAATCAACGCTTGTGGAAAATACCTTTGAGCTTGTGGGTCTGTTTAAATAGCTCACCACATTTTAGGTGGCAGTGGCTGTACTTTCTGCACATTCTGTGTCGCTCTCAAACACAAACAAAGCACAATGATGTCCATTCACTGGACGGAGTCGTAGAGACGCGCTGACTCGGTGCCAGCCTCTCTGTACATAAAGATCTGTGCCGGGTAACAGCCTGGAGAGCAGATGACGCGTGTGAGGATGGATTGTCTAGAGGACTTCATCATTTTCTGTTTTGGAATTCGAGGCAGGCCGTCGGACTCACTTTGTAGGAAAGTTGCTCGCTCAGGCTTCTCGATTGGCTAGAGCTGATGTGATGTCATCGTGTCCATCAGTTGCCCATTTTTGTGATCTATTGCCATTTTTATTGAATTAACCACACTGGTCTAAGGAAATGTGTGTCACCTTTATAAACTGGGGCTTTGCTTTTTGGTTCACTTGGCCTAGAATAATTAGTCTAGAAGAGCTTCTGTTGAGAATTTTAGCAGTATTTAATTATTTTGCAAACCATTAATCATTTTTTATTTCTATTTTAGCAAGAGGTTTTCCTAAATTTCCCAATTAAAAAAAAACCTTGAAATGCAACAAAATCCTTTTCATTTGTGAAATATTCATTCAGCTGGACTGTTTATATTGTGATATAAAGTTTTGGCAATATGACTACACAAACTGCAGGAGCCTTTACTTAGTGCCCTCCTTCTTCTTTCCCTACTGATAAAGAAAATAATGCATGAGATGAATGGCTTGCTTGCTTGCTTAATTTAAAGATTGGTACTTCTCCCTAGGTGTCCGGTCTGGAGCAGCAGCTGGAGCGGGCCCGGGCCTCCCTGGAGGAGGAGGTGAGGAGCAGAAAGAGCGAGGCTGAGGAGAGAGACAAGGACCTGCAGGAGATGAACCGGCAGAACACACAACTCTCTGAGTCTGTCACGTAAGAACAGAAAGTCCCACACTGAGCCTTTCATACCAAAGAGCACAGGAAACAGAACCAGAGGGGTAGCTGCGATTAAGGAGCACATCTTTATTTGTTCCTCGGCTTTGATAATGACATATGAGTGGGATTTGAAGGGTGTGGGAGTACATGTTTTGCCGATGGCACTGATAGTCCAATCCCACTGAGGGGAAGTGACAGCACAAGAAGATGTCGACAAATGCAAGGAAATAGTAATGAAACAGTGTATGATTTAAGGTTATGTTAAGTTATTTGGGTTATGCTTGTACAAAGCATTCTCATCAGTGCTCCTAACACATTATTATTTTCTCACCCTCATGTCAGTCAAAACACTGAAATTCCTATGTCCATGTTACACACAGCGAGTTTGCTCGTTCTGTCCCGTATCAGCCTTTTGTAGAAGTTCCAGTAAGAGGTCTCATTCATTTTCTGCATATTGGCTGTGCAGTGCAGTGCTGGTAGTGCAGCAGATTTCCCAGAGCTGGCTTGGCTACATCGGCCTCTCACACTTCTGTCAGTCCACGGCTGTAGAGGTTCTAAAAATGGCAAGAACGTTTTGCCCCGCAGGCAAGCAGAGCGGCTGTGTCGGTCTGTATGTCTGCCTGTCTGTTTCCTCAACACTTTGAGGCAACATTTCTCCAAATATATGCAGTGGATTGCCAGGAAATTTATTGAGTACATTCATGCTCCACAGAGGATGAACCCTCTCAATTCTGATGACCCCATGATCTTTCCTGTAGCTGACATTTATAGTGTTCATTCAGTCTCTTAAGATTTTTCTTGATCATTGTGAACTCATTACCTTTTCTCTAGTACCACGTTTTGTCCAAAATTTTAAAAAATCTATAAGGCAGCTTGCCATGAAATCTAAGCACATTCACCAGAACATGCAGCCCGTCTACTTTGCTGACCTCATGACCTTTTCTACAGCGCCACCCTCATGCCAAACACTAAAAATTCATGGGCTGGTGGATTGCACATCAGTGGATCTGCATTAAGAATCCTCTGCTCAAAGTACTTTTGCATAGAAGGCACCACCCTCCGCCACATGTACATACCCCATTCCCTCACAGCTTGCCATCCCCCATCATACAACCCACCAGCACTGCACCTGCGACCAGGGCACCAACAGCAAAATCTGCGCTTATATGGTCATTTTCTTGCCCTTTTTGAAACTCTGAAGAACGAGTTCCTATCCATATTCATTTTTTGGGAGAAGACTGGCATAAAGCTGGGCTCACAAACCTACTCAATGATATTTGGACAAACTTTCACCAGTGTTTTGACTTGCATGAAGATGAGTAGATAATGATGAGTAGGAAATGAAATTTTCATTTTTGAATGAACTGTTCTGTTACTGTCAAATATTTTGAGGATACCTTGATTCACGTTTTTTCAATATTTCTAGCTACTGTTGCTGATGTTTATGCAGTGTTTGCTCTTGTAACTTATAATCTGTTTAGTTTTGGACCGTGTTCTGCTGGAACTTAATTTATTTTAATGCAGTTTGGGCTCTTCACTTTCTGGCTATTTACAGACGGAGGATTTTAGCAAGTTTCCTCTCTCCTTAGCGTGCACAGAAGAGCAACACCCTGTGGGGTAGACTGCGACAGTCTTATGACTGCACCACATCCTAACCCCTTTTTCTCTGGGCGTGAGTGTTTGCCCATGCCCCTCAGTTTGCCTGACCCTCCCCTCCACCTCATGATTGCGTGATTTTATATATAGGAGTCTCACTTCTCTGAAACGAGATTGTATCCAGGCATGAGTTTGGGGTGGCTTCACTCTGCTGGGCTCTTGGTCTTCTCCGTTTTGGTTTGTAAATGGTTCAGAACAGGCAAGTTGTGCCATCAAAAGGCATTTTTGCCTGGCTTCGTTTCGTTTCTCTATTTGTTCTGCAGGCTTTTTCTTTTTTGCAAGTACTGCGGCAGCAAATCTTTAAGACTTCAATGGGAGGCATATTCTCAGTAAGGTGGGGAAATGGAGAGAGAAAATGTGTTGTACTTTGTTTTCTGCCGTAGCTGTCATGGTTTTAACATTTGTGCCACAGATTGTGTGTCTCTGTGTGTGTGGCTATACGCGTTGCATGCTCCCATCTGCACCAGCTCTCATGCTAATTAATGGTATTTGCTTGAACTTTGCTTCTCTGTAACATTATTTTGTTGTTATGTTTTGCTCATAATGAACGTGAAGAGATTTGAAACTCAGAGAACAGGTGCCTGTTTGTATTCATCTGTGTTCTTTTCAGATTTATTTTCCAGCAGCACGTCTTCCCCTTATAGCTCACCGACTATAAACATCTGTTTTGTTCCTTTTATTTAGTGGCACTGTGCAATCATAGTGATTATTGTTATTGTCGTTATATATCTCTGTTTCTCTGTCGGTGTGTGTTGCAGACACATGACGTCAGAGGCAAGCAAGCGCCGTGGGGAGCTGTTGTCCAAGGAGTCAGAGGTGCAGCTTCTGAGGAAGGAATCCATCTTCAAGACCTCAGAGATCAGCCGCTTGGAGGAGAGCCTGCAGCACACCCAGAGCCTGCTCGACAAAAAGAGCGACATGGGTATGACACATAATTTTCACTGGAATACATCAGACAGGAAAGTTTTGTGAACTATAAGAAAAGAGGAAATTTGGAAATCTGTCTGTGTTCTGGAGAAACTGAAGCAATTCTTTTTAATATGATACAAGCTAAACTCTAAGAGTAGGAGATTTTAAATATATTATATTTGTTTGTTTATTTCAGGAGAGCATTCAGTTGAAGTCAGATTTGAGCAAACATTGTATAGTGTCTCATTCTTCTTATGAGGCTCGGTGTGGCTGTCTTGGCTGCACTTAATTCACAGATCTTGTTTTGAAATTTGTCAACTTAAGATTTCCCATTTAAGACTCCACTCTGCCACTCCCTATATTTTCTCCTTCACTCTCTCTCTCTCTCATGCATTTCTCTCTCTTATGTTTTGTCACTCCTCCCAGTGGTGGATTTGGAAGAAAAGCTCCATCGCAGCGATGCAGACCGGCGCATCTCTATTGACCGTGTCCAGCTTCTGGAAGGGCAGCTTCATGCTGTGCGCGGGGAGCTGACCGACACGATGGAGCAGCTACAGGAACTTAGGGATGTTCTGCAGAGAACCCAGACCGTTGCAGACGAGCGCAAGGCCTCAGTGGAAAAACTGACTGTCGAACTTAGGTGAGGACATGCCCGTGTTCATACACAGAGACACGTGGGAAGCTTCAAATGGAGAAAATGTCCATGTGGCAAAGATGAGGTCCACAGCTGTGCCTGACTCACTATGCCCATATTGTGCACATGCATCGAACATACAAATGGTTATACATATTCACACATGGACTTCTATGTGAAACACACACACGCACACACACACAATCACCTGCACGTGTTGAATGTCATGGCTGATCCTTACTTCCTGTGAACTGTCTCTCTGAAAGAACGGCTTTCCTCCCCAACATGATGGAATAATGCTTTCATGCATTACAAGATCTTGATTTTATTTGATTGTTTTTTAACCATATGCTTCCTGCATCATTCTGTTTTCAGTATTTATTGAGGGAATCCATTGTTATGCACTAATGTAAAAATTTAAATGTATGTTCAATGTTGGATTAAGCTTCTCATCGTTCTCATCATTATTCAAATCAGATCATTTTCTGTAACTGGTGGAACTTGTTGTGACTCATTTTGAAGTGTTGTGGTGCCTATCTTGCTGTTGATTGTGTTGTCATATTTTTTATATTTGAAAACCTGCTGACATTATGTGCGAGTAAGTCACACACAGTGTGTAACACGCTGTGGACGACTACAGTACACCAAGCACCCGAGGGGATTCATGCTCATTAATGATTGAATACACTTCCTGTCTAAGTGAAACAGAATAAGATGGTATTTTACACACATCACCTCCATCATTAGTCACACCATTAGTTCCTGTTATGCCCTGTGTGCATTGTGTCTGACAGCACAATGCACACAGGGCTTATCAGCACAAATGCGTCAGATGGGGGATACAGAAAATCACTTTTGATGAGGGACTGTTGTCATGAGCTAGATTAGTGATAACACCTTTCCACATATGTTTTACATTAAAGGCAGGCCTACCCAAACGAGAGATACAATTTGAATGACTTAAACAAGCTAGAGTCAACTCTCTGTCACACCTCACATCCAAAATCAGTCCAAAAGTTTTACCAAAAGCACCTCAAAACACCAAGGGCAAGCATTTTATGAGCGTGAGCCCTGCAGAATCGAATCCCAAACACAACCATCACCACCGGCTCAGCGACAGAAGAGCGCTTCAGATCTTCTGCTCGTATTATTATGTGATCGTATCGCAGTATTTTTCCAAATACTAATTAAATAAGAGAGAGAATTTACTAGTGTCACTCAATATGCATGCACGTGTGTGTGGCTTCACAGGGAGTGCAAAAGGGAGTTGGAGGAGAGAAGTCATGAGGTCCTAGACATGGACAATGCGTTGAAGGAAAGACAGGGGGAGCTCCAGCAGAGAGCACAGCTGGTACAAACACACACACACACGTATACATTTGTATGTTTACTGAGCTGGATGAATACCTTCTCCCCTCATTTTCACTCCTCCTCTTCGTCCTCTTTCCTCGTTTTCATCCTCAGCTGGGTCAGCTGGATGCGGCGATCAGAGACCACAAGCAGGAGATGGACAGGAAGGTGGAGTCTCTGCAGCAGAGCCTGGAGGCCAGAGAGAAAGAGCTGAGAGACACACGGAGGGAGCTCAGAGACCGAGACATGAAGGTTAGGACGAGTCTGAACTCTGTCGCCAGAGGAGGGAAAGGGCCAGTAAATGTCTTTGAGCTCATCTGAGATGGCTGTAAAAGAATTTAAATATATAATTGTCGGAAAGGAGCAGCGTTTGACGAGTTGAGCCTGAAAAGTGGAGATGGAAATGCCATAAATTAGTCTTATGAGCTCCAAACCTATGATTGTTTCTGTCTTCATTGTATGATTGTGAAGATATATATATATATGTTTTTTTTCCTGGAAATTTAGAGCATACCCACCTATGAAATATATAGACGAGTATACCATCTTCTCCCTCGGTCATCTAAATCAACAGCCTCCCTTTAGTAAATGTCACTTAGACGCAGTGCCCTGTGAAAGCAGATTTTACGGACCTTGAGTACAGTGTATTTACATTATACCCCACCAGTCAAGGTAACAGTATCCCAAACCTTATCTTTTCTAATATTGACGAAGGAACCACAGCTGAGTCACACAGCTCCTTGTATTTTTCCACTTTGGTGATTAACTTTATTTTGTCCTTCTCTCACCCATCAAAGTACATTTTAGTCGACAAAGTATATACTAAATGTGTGCTTTGTGTGATATTTTGTGCTAATTTTTTCAGCTATGGTTATGATTGTGATAATAAGGTGTGTGTGTGTGTGTGTGTGTGTGTGTGTGTGTGTGTGTGTGTTAGGACTCCCAGGAGCTGCATATGTGCCAGGAGAAACTTCAGAGTGTGTTTCAGGAGCTTCAGGAAACCCAGTCTCACTGTAAGGCTCTGGCCCGAGAGCTGGACGCCATAAAGCTACAGGCGAAGGACAAGGTGGGGTCAAAGCAGAGTTTTATTTCTTATCATCTCAGTCATTTAGCTTACGGTTTGGTTGGAGAGGTTAACCTAATTGTATGTGTCTAGTTTTTCTTTTTTTTATTGAGGAAAGAAAACCAACAAGTTTGAAATAATTTCTCTTATTTCCAAAACAAACTTGTTAGAAGAATTTCCTTGAATCAAGTGTCATATTCCTGAAATACTTGTGTAATCAGTGTTATTCTGCCTTGTTTTAAGATATTTACAACTGATTTTAGAAAATCCCTGGGACAAGTGAAGCTCCACCAGCTGTGTGGTGTTTTCTCATACCACTGACAGAATTTGTCCCTTGTTTTCTTTTTTTTTTTAATTCATATAAAAGCTGCTTATGAGGGTGAGTGGCTTACTGTGTGGTTCACATCTTTTGCACTGCCACTACCGGTGATTTGTCCATAGTAACATATGGTGACAGACTTCATCTATGTTTCATGTTGTGTTTATGTGCCTGTGTCCATGTCCTTGTGTGTGTGCGTGTGTGTGTGCCTGCAGGAGGCTCAGCTACATGGTGTGGAGGAGGAGCTGGCTATGAAGGAGGCGCTCTGGCTCCAGTCTGAGGCCAGACTCCAGAGCACCGTCGCCTCCTTACAGAGGGAGCTGGAGCTGGAGAGGGAGCAGCACAGCCACGAGGTACAGCAGCTACTGCCGTCAGCTCTCTAGATATGTACACTGCATGAATCAGACACGATGAATGTCATGTTGCTGTGACAACAATGTGGAAATCCTGCAACCGCAAGACCGGTCCTCAGACAGATTTTTTTTTTTTTGGTTGGGGACTAATGTGCACTGAATGAAAGAATGCATGAATTAATTTTATTCCCGCATCTTGTCAATGACCCATCCCATACAGGATTGTTAGACACAAAAAACAATAATATACAGTACAATCAAATTCGATTGCAGGTAGCTGCTGGTAGCAAATGGCTTAAACAATACAATACAGACTCTATTGCAAAAACAAGGCAAAATTATATGTTGTGTAGTATTGGCCCCATGTAGGCTTGAGTTGTTCATTTCTGTAAAACTCAGCTAAGCCTTAGATCGTGAACCTTATGGATGCCCCTCTAGGCTGGTGATCTTCGTGATTTATCATAGCAGAGCACCATTTTGGACAGCACTTACATAGAGATACTTACACACAGGCGCACTTCCAACATATTTTTTCAGTCTTTGTCTTTTGGATTGGACTCTCTTCTTCTTTTTACACAAACCAAAAGCATTTCTGTCAGTTCCTTATTAATAGTTTCTGTCTTTGTCACCATCACTCCCACACACCTGTTAACTTTGACCCTCTTCCCTGTTTAACCTCTCCTCTCCCCTGCTCTCTCACCCCTTGCCATAATTTCTTATCTTGTCCCCACTGTGTCCTGCTGCTGCCTTTGTCCTTGTCAAAATGCTTCAAAGGCAGGTGGATTATCTTTGTGTAGCACATCCTCTTTGAACCAAGGAATGAGAGCAACTGTGTGAGCAAACATTCACCCTGCTGAGGTGTCCTTGAGCAAGACGCCTTAGGAGTCTTGTTCAGTCACTGACTTTGCTCTCTAACTTCTGTGGAGTCGGCGACTGACAAGGGAATTTGCCTACATGGATCCAGAAAGTATCACATTATTGTCATCTTCCCCCGGCCTCATGACTCTTACTCTTCCCTCCCCCAGCTGGCGTCGCTGCAGGAGACCCGAGGCCAGCTGCTCAAAGTCTCTGAGCAGATCTCCTCCACCATGCGCTCCTCTCAGGAGCAGCTCACCGCAAAACTCCAGCAGAGCCAGACCCAGCTGGACCAGGCCAGGGCCTATTGTGACCAGACCAAAGCCCAGGCCTCGCAGCTGCAGTCCCAGCTAGACCAAACCATGGCCCACCTGGACGGAACCAAGACAGAGCTGGACCACACCCGGACCCAAGCCAGCCACCTCCAAACCCAGTTAGACCAGAGCCAGAGCCAGCTCCTCCAGAGCAGGACCCAGCTGGACCAGAGCAGGATGCTGTACGAAAAGGCCAGGACCCAGAACGGGCATCTGCAAGAGCAGCTGGAGCAGCTCAGGACCCAGTTAAACCAAACCAGATCCCAGACTGCCCAGCTCCAGACTCAGCTCCATGCCTCTGAGAAGGCCATAGAGACGTCCAGCGAGACCCTGCTCATCAAGGTGGAGTTGGGAATAAAACCTGTAATGTGCAGTGTGAGCTCAAACTGCTCTTTTGAAGCATATTGTTGTGCAGAAACTTGGCTCCAGCTCATATTACTTTCACTCAATTTGTCAATGAATCTATCCATTTTAAATAACCGGTGAATCATTTAGTCTGTAATTTGTCGAAAATAATGTCAAATGCTCACATGAAGTTAGCCTCTCCCAAAATGAATGTTGTCTTACTTGACTTGCTTCTTTAGTTTGACCAAGAATTTTATAACGTTATGGCTGGAGAAAAGAAAACAAATCTTATCTTAGTGCCGCTGTGATCACCAAATATTTGACATTTTTATTAGATGAATGACTAGAAAGATCAATCGATTATTTAAATTAGAGTTTATTGATTTTCAATCTTAGACTTTTCTGTCGATCAACTCTATGAATAATCCACAAACTGTCTCAGCACAACTCGTGATGAAAGTTACGTAATGCAAGTTAGTATTTATATCCCCAAAAACACTACTATCACATCTGGCTGTGAATGTGACCTTTTTGACCTTTTCTTCTTGTGCCACCATCAGACCTTTGTGTGACCATGATCATGTTGGCACTAATATTTCCAAACTGCAAAAGAAGTCGTGTTATTTGCTTTCCATTGTGGGATAGATCAGGAGGACAGAATTATCTGATTACTGGGAGCAGGCAGTTTAATATATTAACCGATTGCTTGTCCAAAATGTGGAACCAAAGTCACAGGTTTAATTGAGGATTCAGGTGGTTTTGGTGACACACACCAGCAGCATGTCTGGTTTATACTCTGCCCTCCTTGCAGGAGTCTGCGGTGACCCGTCTCCAGGCCAGGATCTCCAGTCTGGAGAGAGCTGCTGACCGTCACCACTCCACCACGCCCACTGGCCATCTGCCTCCGTACACACACACACTTTCCCTCTCTGCCCCGCACACACACGCGCGCTCCGTTCCTCGCTCCCCCAAACACCCTGAACCAACCATCCACTCTCCCACACACACTCACACATCTCACCTCCGCTCCCCGACACACTCGCACACACGCTCTTGCTCTTCGCCAACAGCCCAGGCGCACCACCCTTGCACAGCCCCTCTCCCCGTCTCGGTCCCTCACCTGTCGAGCCAGACCCGCGAGTGGCTGCAGACCAGCAGCGCCGACTCCTCCCTGGATCTGCCCCCGAGCCTGAAGGCCACGCTCAGGGAGGCTCTGAACCAGCAGCCGTGGGAGTCGTCCTCCGTGTCGATCTCGCCCTTCCCGGACGCGGCGGACCGCAGCTGGCAGGGCCTGAGCGCCATGGAGGCCACAGCAGCCACTGACCTCTCCTTCAACCCGCTCACCTACATGGTGGACAAACCTGGCGGCCAGGAGGGGCAGGAGGACAACTGGGAGGCTGCCTCTGGGCGGGAGGGAGGCGGGGAGCACACAGGAGATCCGAGGAGGGAGGTGGTCTACCGGCTGGGGGGAGAGGAGGAGGAGGAGGAGCAGAACGAGCTGGATGTGCACTCTCTGACAGGGATGCTGAGGTTTGTAAACCAGACGCTGGCCATGCAGGAGGACACGTCCTTATGGAGCTCGGCAGGGCCGTCACAGAGCGGACACGACCTCGCACTGCAGGTAACAGCCTCAGTAACGAAGTCAGGCCACAGTGCACTCTTCAAAACCACTCTTCAACTTACTTATATAATCTTGCATTTTGTTCATTGTTTTGCTCTTTTTTTAATTTTGTTTATTTAATCTCTTTTTTCTATCTCTTTTGCTTTGAAAGGTGCAATACAAAGAATATTATTATTGTTGTTGTTGTTGTTACATCAGTAATCAAGATTAATAGTCTTACTATTAAACTCTAAGAGGAGCAAGCTAAGTATATGATCAATTAATGAATAAGTGAAATACCCAGTGCCTAAAAATACACTTTTCTTCTTCTTCTGCTACTTCTTCTTCTTCTACTTCTTCTTCTCCTTCTTCTCGTCAAATCCTGAGTCTTACGCAAAGCAGACCTTCTGGTGTTACAACATACAGTACCTCTTACTATGTACTCTGCCTGATACCAGCTGATTTTATTGTAAAGTCAGTTTTTTTTTTTCCCACTCAGTTTTACCATTTCTGGATGACCTCATGGAGGAGGTCATGGCATCAGAAAGGGTTCTTGCTGAGAAAATAGTTTTGTTCCCATGTTGTGTCTCTGATCCATGTTTCTGTCTCATTTTTAGTGCGACCCTAAAAAGACATGAAGCTGTGACGCTCCCGCAGGGATCCACAAAGGAGGGGAGATCGGACGTTTCTCAGGCTGTTTACAATGCCCTCATCTCTTTGTGACTGTGTGTGTGCACGTGTGTGTGTGTGTGTGTGTGTGTGTGTGTGTGTGTGTGTGTGTGTGTGCATTTTTTTGGTCTATGTTTGTTAACATTCCACATTAAATGTTTCCATTTGGAGTGTGCTGTCTGTCAGGGAATGGATTTTTTTTTATCAGCTAATCACTACTTCATGAGGCCGCTAGTCTTAACTGATCTACTGTGACATTTTTGTACTGTTTTTATATGAATGTGGCATTATATATTGTAGCCTATTCTTCCCCAGGATTCATATATTTTGTACAGAATTTTAGATAAACAAAGTGAATATTTAATAGAATAAAAGATGTTTTTATATGAGTCTTTTGCTTTTTCTTTGCATATGCTGTGCAGTTTCTACCAGTGTGGTTATTTCTAATTCTCCAGTGGAACATCTGCTCTGATGTTCTTGTGTTGCCGAGGACTGTGGAGTCGTGTTACCAGAACAACGGGCAGTTTTCCTCTCTGGGAGAGGAATTTGTGGCTCTGGAGCGGGTTGTAATTGATCCAATACAGAGTCATGCTGGCTGCATTAGGTTTGGCACACTGATGTGGTTTACATAACGATAACATCGTGAAGGTGCAGCGGATACTTTTAAGGACTTCATGATGAATGTATGTGGACGCATGGACATAAAAAGCATTTTGCACTCAATTTGATTGCTTTAAAATCTAAGAAGAGAAGAGAAACACGTTTTCCAATGCTGTGCTATTCATGTTTTCTTTTTCTTGAATAGCATTACAGCTTTTAAAAAGTGATGTGTATGCGTGTGTTTTCTGGTCGTTTTTATGTAATTTCAAACACCACGCTCAGGAGAGGAACTAAGGACAGCACTCCTCTGCCATGACACCACTGTGACTGTGACTAAATGATGCCATACTATCACCTCCCCATGACCCCAGTTTATGTCACCACATCTGACAAAAACAGCATGAAAATAATGTTCACTTATTCCAATATCCAATCCAGTTTTTCTCTGCAGCTCAGTCCCAGCTGGTGAGTTCCAGTTGCAGGACTAATATAAATCATTCTGAGCGTCAGGCAGTGTTCTGGCTGGAGGCTGAAACCAGAGTGATCGGTGCATATTTACTCTCACTACAGGCTTCAGTGGTTCTTGGAGAATGACGACTTACTCGCTTTGTGTTTGTGTGTGTGTGTGTGTGTGTGTGATAGAAAGAACATAGGGGGGTGTGTTTATGTGTGCTTGTGTTGACACATGAGACAAAGACCGCAGCACATCATGTCGGGGTGGGAGGTGCTTGTCTAAAATGAAGGCTGCACAAAGTTGGAACAGACCTTTCCAAGCTGCTGTGACAACTCTTGGTTGTAATTTAAAGAATGTCATACTTTTTTATAAAAAGCAGTTTGGAGTCTTTAGGCCTTTTCATTTAGACGCCCGTCCTTCAATCGCTCCCAACCAGCAACACTCTCAAAACAGGCCTTTTCTTTCTTTTCTCCTTTCTTCTGTTGAGTGTTTATGTTCTCAGTAAAGAGGATGTGGGGTTTTTTTTTGGTCCCGTTGCGTGCCATCTAGCTGCTAAAGATCCTCTCTGTGAGTCCCTGAAGGTTTCTCAATCTAGATAGCTCTGATACATCCACTTTCTGTTTATCGGTGTATTTTCCTCTGAACCCCTGCTGGACTGCATGTAGAGGTTTCAGCATATGCTAATAAAAATCAGTTTAACTGTTGGGCATCCTGGTGGCTCACTTGGTGGAGCTTGTACCATGTGTCAACTCTATGCACCACCCTGGGTTGGTTATGGCCTTAGCCATTTGCTGTTTGTCCTGCCCTCTCTGTCCCCTGCCTTTCTTTGCTTTTTCTACTTTAACCCTCCTGTTATGTTCACATTTTTGAACATCTTTTATTTAATTTTTTTTATTTAGTTTAAACTTCCACAAAATTATTATAACTAAAATTGTTATCAAAGTTTATGTGTCAGGTACTTTATGTTTCTTTGTTGATTACCTAAATAGACCTTTAAATAAAACATAACTCCCCCCCACCCCCACTTATACATCCAGTATTCCTATTACGCGACAATGGAAAATTATGCAAATCACCATAAAATCTCACTGATTGATCTGAAATGGGAAAGAAATATTAATTTTTGGTGTTTTAATGGCTTTATATTATTTTTTTGTTATTTATAACCAATGCGTTACAAAGTGTGAACAGGACATTGAAAACATATCATCATGTCAATTTCATCTTTACCTGGTAGTGCCCATTACATTAGGAACACTATTAAATATGAAGCAAAAAAAATTATGTTAATCATTCATTTAGAGATGTTAAACATTGGCTGGGGTCAAATTGACCCCAAACATAATAGGAGGGTTAATTATCAAAATAAAGCAAAATACCCAAAAATAATCTTGCCAAAAAAAATGAAGAAATCATAATGATACACAGTCATACAAGTAAGTATAATGTGCAGGGAAATGCTTGGTTGCCATTTCCATGTACTCCACTTTGTCCAATGAAATGGATCTATAAAGGAGAAAAAATATGTGGGAAAACAGAGCAAAGTAGCATTTAAAAAACAGCACTGGATTTGGTTGAACGTGTATGAATAGTCCTGATATTGTTGCAGATGTGGCACTGCAGCCTAGACTGAGGCGGGGTTACAAGTTACCACAATAGTGAGGTGGCATGCATCTGCCACACGCTAGTTTACCACAGGAAAGCAACCAGCCAGCAGTGTTCATCAATTTAAATACACGGGGGAAGTGTAATGCACCAAAGCAGCAAGAAGATCTTTGTTTGCTCATTGCAGCTTCAAGAAATGTGCTCTGTGGGCTACGGGAGCCAGGTTTATGCATCAGGGCATAGCAAGAAAACCACATACTGCACATTGTATTAGTCATTTATGAATCCACAGCGGCTAATTCCTCTCTATGCCAGTCATCAAGGAGCTGTGTTGTCTTTATCCGACTGCCGAGGTCATGGTAGTTCTGCAGCCTTATCACCACCGCACAGTCAGAGGGCCTAACAATACCTGTGACTTTGCTTCATCGGAAAAACCTACAATCCTCTACTTGTTTTTTTCACACCGCAGCGCCAATCTGTCCCAGCTACAGATGTACACTGTGATGAAGCACTACAATCTTTAATCTGCCTTTTCCAAGAAATTTCTTGTTCCGAGCCAAACAATATGGTTGAAACTTGCATGTAAAGCAACTAAAACTGCGTATTAACAGATCTGATTTTTTTCAGTGACCATCTCTTCAAGAAAAGAAAAATGTGGAAGACGGCGACAGTTTGAGGGTTGAGTGTACATGGTTTTCATCAACGGCCCGACTTGTTACTTAAATCATCCGGTGGCAATTTTGCATAGTGCACTTTTAATTATCAGCATGGAAGCCCAGGATGGTTTAGGCAGGTTGACAGATGGAATGGGAAGCGACCTGTTGTGACTGACAGTGTTAAAGGTCACTGTTATCTCCACCCACAGCATTCCACAATCTCCTGGCTGCAGACCACGGCTGCTGACCTTTCCCTTGTCAAACGGAAGTTTTCCGCACAATGACCGAGTGTGCGCCCGGCAACAGTTGCTATGACTACTAGTAGTTTACAGCTCTGCCTGGTGTGATATTGAGGATGAATCTGGCAGCATCTGGAAACCGTTTTGACTAACGGTCCTTCACACTTAAGAGGCCCTGCACTTCCTGCTCAGTGTCCTGCTGTCATGATTAGCCGTCCATTATCTGTTGGTCAGCCCTCTCACCCAAACCAGTTATGGTGGCGGTACAAGTGCCAAGATAAAGGTGAGGGCAGGACAGGTCTGATGGAGCCACATTGCTGTCTTTGTTGAGAAAGCCTCAAAACAACAACATGGTTTTTAATGGTCTGAGTACCTGAAATTTCAATTACCCCAGTCATTTTGCTGAAGTTAAAAGAATTGTTCTGAAATGTATTTGGGAAACTGCTATAAATGTAAACATATTGCAAATGTATCAATGTGTTGTAATCCTATTATATCCAGCATATATCGACTCAGGTTAGTGAGTGCGTGGCTTGCGAAATTGAAGCCTATGCTGAAAAATATGTGCACCACCTGTCAGCTTTTTAAGCAGATCCTAGCAGATTTGTCATGGAGAAAAACGCTGTCACATTTACCATGTATCCTGCTGACTTCACCCTCTAATGGACTGAAGTTTTCACCGGAAAAAAACTGAGGGAGTAAATTTCTGCCTCATTTGCTTTGGGGAAGTTTACAATTTTGGTAGCATCATGTCACAGTGTAAGCCTCTGATAAGAGTCTAATCCATTTTGGAGGGAGGGTTGTATTGT